>CAJVPL010001411.1:0-14157 GCA_910591945.1 Ambispora gerdemannii | reverse complement strand
TCTGGATTATGGCAACCGGTGAAACTCCATTCTCTCGCAGAACAGATGACATTCATCTCACATTTGCTATTTGTGATGGATTACGGCCTAAAATTCCAAGTGGAATTGCTCCCGAATGCTACATCAATTTAATGAAACGTTGTTGGGATTCGGATCCTGCTAAACGCCCGACTGCTAAAGAAATTTATAAACATATACGAGCTTGGCATGTGTTCATGTATATGCGAAAGAATAACGATACATTTGGATTTCGAGCTGCCGATACAGAGTTTAAGAAGCTACAGGAAAAACATTTACAACCAAAAACTCTATTGTTTGAATCAAGTAATACAAAGTCTCACTTATCACATGTTAATTGGCCCAATTTTCTTACTACATATATATCAAGAACATTTATAAATGAATCGCATTTATTTAGCCTTGCAATTTCGATAAGTATGTATTCTTTTTTCAATTGGCCATTTACAACTCTTTGTTTCCTCAAATTAATAATATTTTTATAACACTTATTAATATCATACAATCAGGAAACAAATCAAGATTAAAACAAAAAAAACCAAGTCTGCTAAACAAGTCTGATTCGAAACTATCGATATTTCAATTCTTTGCAAAAAATATTGTGTAATTAGTTTAGTTGTTCGTTTTTTTATTTTATTTTTTGCTTTTGCTATATAGCTTTTCTTTATATTGGTAGTTTAATTAATAGATTGTTGCATAGTTCATAGTTTGATTTGTATTTAAATAAAAATCCTTTACACTTCAAAGTTATTGGATGGCTTTAGACCGTTCGCACCATATTCAACATTTGTTCGACATATGTCTAATATTTGTCACACGGAAAATTGCTACTTTTGTTGAATGATTGTTGTATGAATGTTGAAAAATAATGTTGAACAAAACAATTTGGACATTTGTCAGACATTACGTAGTTGAACATTTTTTTATAGGGCTGTAAAGTCCGGTTGTCTAAATAGGTGAATAATTTAAGAATGGTGCTCAATAAAAAATGTGTACTTATATAACAATAGTGTAGGAACTCTTAAACCGACAATATGTTTCCTGTTAAAAATTCTATCAAAGAAGTAAAGCTAAAATTTAACTGGTAATATTATAGAAAAGGACTTTCTTGATAATATTACCGGTCAAATTTTGGATTTACTTCTTTGATAGAATTTTTAACAGGAAACATATTGTCGGTTTAAGAGTTCCTACACTATTGTTAATAGACACTTTTATTAGACACCAATGAGGAATGTTCAAATTTGTCTAACTATTTATTTTAATTACAGTCTTACAAATTAAAGAATAAAACAACGTTTGTGCATAAAAGAAAAAATTATCAAGAGAAAGTATATGTCTCAAAAAAAAAGTTAGTGCATTTCTTGCTACGTATCGTCATATATGGGTTGAATTAAAACACTATCGTTATTGTTATGTCTTATCCAATCAATTATTATCTACGCCAGAAATAATGCCAGAAAATATCAAAATCTCAAGGCAATAATACCATTCAAGAAAGATAACGGTACGTATTGTATACGTACAGTATTTCAGAAACCATTATTATTGAATACGTACGTACTCATTTGTAGCTGGGCTTTAGTTATTCTATGATAATATATTTGACCTCTTCTGCACTTTTGAGAAATCTGAACTTATTTTTGAAAACTTGTTTTTATTAGAAAACGTTTTATAAATGATTTCAACACAACATTGTGTCTTCTAGATTGGTTAAATTTCCATGATTCACTCTCGTCTAGTGCATTCATGCATTATAATTACCTCCAAAACCTCCTTTTGCAAGATATTCAACATTAGTGAATTCTTAATTTTCGTGAATTCTTTCCGCTAGACAATTCCGCTGATAGTCGAAGCACTCTCTGATATCCATATTTACAAAAATGCCTTTACTACAACCATGATTACTGTGATCGTATAATTGAAACATTTACTACAATCATGAGTTTGAATATTATTAACAAGTTCTGGTCGATGTACAGTTCCGGCGGAAAGTAGTGGCGGTGAGCTTGTTATGTAAATTTTAGTATAATACTAGCATTTTTTTATATATAAATAAGTGCCAGATTTCTAGCAAGATAATAACAATTAAAAAAATAAATAAGTGATGAATTTGCGAATCACGGCCAGTTAGTTTCCCAATTGCAGGTTGTAAATTTTTCAAAACTTATTTTTCTCAATAACCAGTGATCAAACTTTTATAATTTTGGTCTTATTAAATTCCTCAATAAGAACATTTCGATACTAATTTCATTTTAATCAAAATAATATTTATCGAATTATTGCGATTTTGTTTTTTTTTTTAGTTAAAAACGTTCAAATTACAAAATTTTCAGAACATTAAATTTATTCAAACTTGCATTGACACGAAAAGAGATCACATCAAGTACTGATATTTTAGGGGCATAATTAGGTTGTTAATGGGGCACTCCGGCGTCACGCCGAAGTGGGTTATTTAATGATCCGGAGTGCTCCATTAACAATTCTAGGCATAACGCCCTACTCTCAAAGGCACTATCGAGATAATTTTTTTAATTTTATTATACAATTGAATGAAATGTAATAAAAAAACTGGCCGTCATTACTTTCCGCCAGAACTGTATGTGTTTATATACTTTGGTGCAATGTTTCTGAGCTTTGATTATGATTTGAATTTAATGAATTAATTATTTAGCATATACGTACATTATTAAGAATATCTACAATTAGAAATAAATTACAAATAGAAAATTTACGAAAAATAAGTGCACTTTAATCATCTTTAGCTCTCGGATCAATAACCTCAAACACCTCCAACTCAACCCACGAAAAAAAGCCCTGTGTCCCAAAAATCTTTTCAGCATAAGTCTGCCTCACAGACTGACCAATCTTTTGCCCTCCGCTAGCACTTATATTAACCCACAAATCTGGTCCAGTCCCAAAACAAGGCCCATTCAATGGATGATCTTGCACTCCTAAATCGCAAAGATGATTGACTATTCTTGACAGTTTCGCGCCCTCGATGAACTTTTCACTTGAAAATGAAAATACGAATCCTGTTTCGTTGCCACGCGATGATGTAAACCAGGCACGTTTAAATCCGTTCGTGATAGGATTATAGCCGCCGAGTATTTGTTCGGAATCACGAAGTTTCACCAGGAGGATTGTTGGGCCTGCTTTATCGCATTTAGCGTGGAATTTTTTTGCAGAGATTCCGTCACGGCTGGAACGGTACAGCAGTTCAAATGTTTGTGGGATGCAGTCACTTTCTATTTTTGTGTTTCCGTCTATCCAAGAAGCGATTAATGACGCGTGTTTCGGTTTTATTATTGTCGAATCTATTTTCATTGGTGGGAAACGAAGAGGGAATAACTCATGTACTGTTGTTGATAAAAATTTATGGATTCGAAAATACTCATTCGCAAGATTTTCCGGTAAAATCATTTCAAAGGGTCTCACAAACTGTATAAAATCATCTTCGGGAATATTAAAAAACCGTACAAACGGTAATAGTCTGGATAATGTTTGTTTCAACAACAAATAATAATAATCATTGTTCTTTTCAGAGACTACTTTTGCAAAATCTTCATGTTTGCGACTTAATGGAGAATTAGCTTGTCCCCATTTCAATAAACCACGCCAAATATCAATCTCACGAATACTTAATCCATCATACATTAATATTGAAGCAAGTGTCATCTCGTGCAATAATTTAAAGTTCGGTGACCTGAATATGATATCTGCGTCTCGTTGAATAATCTCTTCAAAACAGAAATTATTTAGACGCATGCATGCAGGACGAGGCGTGACTACATTAAGAACTTCAATAATTATTTTATCTACCCAGAGTGATTTATTTTTAATAAAGTATGTTTGAATATCGTCGACCAATTCTTCGAATATCATTTCGTCGGCGGCAATTAATAAATTTAGGCAGTCTAACGGGCAAAAGCTGTGCAAGTCTATACCGTCATTATAGATATACCTAAAACGAAGAAAGTCAGTTAACGAAAGATCGTTTTCAAATTCCAGAATGTTATATTTTGTTAGTTTATACCTTAATAAAGTCTCAAATATTCGTGGAGAAATATTTGGTTTCTGAAAAAAATATTTGTCTCCTTGTTTTGTTGCCCATTTATTCGATAATGCGGCACAAAAATACACTGACCGTTCTTGTAGTATATGAGTATTTGCTTCAAACCATTTCCTCTCGCCAAAAGTATCACCTACTTGAATCACCACATTTAGTTCGTCTTTTAGATTTTTCATTTTTCAAAATAGCAAGAAAAAAAATGCAGATAATAAATTCAAAAACAAAATTCTTACGAAACTTCGGCGGATTCAGACATTTTAAAAGATTCGACTGAACTTAATTTTTCCGATTGAATAGAGCACAAAATGTATTAGTGCTTTGACTTTATAAATTCGGTGTTCGCATATTACCTATCAACGCGTCAACAAAGTGTTGCCTATGCAAAAGGCTAAAGTTGTGTAAAAGATACCGATACTACGTACATACATGTATAGTATCGGAATTCTGTGTTGGGTAACATACATGTTACGTATTTTGTACTTAATATATTCGACATGTGCATTTGTAAAGTTGCGCCTTAACGTTAACATTAATTATTTTGTTTTTTCAATCACCATAACACATTGGGGTGCTCGATATACATGTACTATGTATGTATGGTATCAGAATTTTGATTACCTAACTATAAAAAACGAGGACCCGATTTTTAGATGTGGGGACTATACAACATTTCCTTTTTAAATTATTTAAATATCATTCAATTTTCACGCGCGTTATAACAAAAGTTACGAAATTTTTATTTACATTAATTATTATCTTTATATTTTTACCTAATCTTTTATTTCGTTGAATATTCAAGTTAATAGTAAATATTTTTTTAGTTAATATGTAAAATTTGACTTCGTAAACTTGTTCGTTTTGGACTTAATATGTTTAAATTTAACTTCAAAATATTTAGTCGTGAAGGTTACACATCTAATTAATCAATCATGGGTATTTACACATCATATAAACGTCGATTTCAATTAAAAAATGCAAATAAAATACGTCTTGAAAAACAGCAAAAGAATTCTGAAACGACTTCCACAGATAACGAAAACCAACAACGAGCTGACTTAATTTCAACAATACAACGATTACTTGAAAATGAAGTATCATTAGCAACCAGTCTTATATCAAATATGCGATATCCAAAAGGTCCAAATAAAGGAAATATAATTTCACCATACTTGCAAAAAAAAGCACATAATTATATTTCTCAAAATCTTTACAAACATCAATCCACTCTACAAGATTCAAATTCAAAGTTAAAACAAGAAAATAAAAGACTTCATCGAAAAAATCAAGCACTTGTTAAACGAACCCAATCACTTGGAGCAAAAGTTCAACACACTCTGAATCAAAAATCAAAGCACATTGCTGAAATCTGTTCTTTAGTTTGACGCTCAAAGCAAATTACTAATGAAGAATTTCGTGAAAAGGTTAAATCTATTTTTAAACCTAATAAAACATCTTATTCTTCAAATACAATTTGGCTTGCTATGAGTATTTTACAAGTGGACCAAACATCATTACACTTTGCTGTTGAATATATGTGATTAGTTTATGAATTTCTAACAGGAGAACCACCTCAAGATTGGTTAGCAACATCTACTCTATGTACATGGCATCAAGATGTTTCAGAATTATATTTTAATAAGCAAATTTATCAAGCAAAAAATGCACCTTTATTTTGAGTAATGATTGATGAATCAACATGAGGACAAGTAGAAAATTTAATACTTTGCTATCAATTTTAGAGTGAAAAAGATCAATTATCTATTGCAATGATTGCTCAACTACAATATATTAAAAAATATAATGCTGAAACTGTATCTGATATCACAATCATGCATATTAAAGAAAGTGATTTAGATATTAAAAAATGTGCTTTATGGATAACAGATAATGTCTGGTGATAAAAATGGAGCTGTTATTCTTTTTAATAAAAAAAACAAATGGAAATTCATTACAGATTGGTTGTGAACTTCATATTGTTCAAATTATAATGAATCATTTTGAACAAGAAGCTTTTGGTGCACTTTCTAATAGTATAGATTTTTCAAAAAAATCACATTCTTATAATTTGCTTTACTTAGCTTGAAATTATATAATGATTATAATTCAAGTAATAAAGACAAGCCACTTAATATAAATTTGCAAATAATCAAGAATTTGTATGATGAATTATTAGAATTTTACTATAATCAATATTAATTATCACTTTGAACACGTTGGAATTATGAATTACAGATAGCTAAGCAATATTTTAATTAATATTTAGCACATATTGAATTTGTTAGCTGATTTATTAATAAAATAGAAACTCATAAAATTTCAAAGCAATGTCTTAATAATTGGTATTTTTTCAATCTTGATTTCTTAATTTGAATATTTTTATAAATTATTAATACAATTTATAACTGAACAAAATATAGTTTTATATATTTATCAAAATGAATAATTGGCTAAATTATCTTCTAAGCAATATGCTCATGAAATGTTAGACAAAGTTTATAAGTAATATAAATTTCTTCAAAAGCTTGTTAAAAATTTTGAAATATTCTTTGCTAATGAATTGTTAAAAGTATTGGATACTTTAGCTAGTGAGAAATTAAGAATATTTTTTAATAATTTAGAAAAAGGAATTACTAAAGTCTTGAAATATTTTGAAAAATGATTCTTATTTTGACTTTATTTCTTATTAGTTATTTGTTATCTTAATGATAATAATGCTAGATCTTTTGCTTTTAGTTTTTATTATATGATCTTAATGAAATCACCAATAGAATTAGAGTTACAATTTGCTAAAGAACTCAAAAAATAATTAAAAAATGAAATAACTGATATCTTTAATTTATATGAATTGTTAATATAAAATAATAAATTTTTTTAGAGAATTTGAACAATTCTGTATCAATGATAAATTATTATATATAATTTATATAAGTTTGTCAAGACTTGGATCTATTTTATAATTATTCATCAACAGCAAGTAAAGGATCTTTTTAACAAATTGGATCTAAAAACTCATCACAATATGTCACTATTAGTCAAGCAATCTAAACTTTGTTTGTCCTCAAGCAAAATTGATAAAGAAAATTTATTAAAAGAATTAAAAGAAGCAAAGGCAAATAAAAAGAAAAATCTGCTTCAAGAAATATATTTATCACAATATGAACCTATATTACTTCAAATCTTTTTAATAATTTGTTATATTAATAATTAAATACATATATATAAATTAGTGATCGACATTATTATATGATCACATATAGTTTTGATTTACATAGTATCGGTATATCGAGCACCCCAATAACGATAACACATGTTCAAAGTATGTAAATATCGATATACACCAATCGCAATCACTCTATGAATTAACGTTAACGTCATGACTTTTAAAAACCATGTCCATCCATACAATCATATATCGATATTGTTTATTTGTGTCAAGATTTTTTGGGAATAGTAAAACAAATTGATCTACCCAAATAAGCCCGATGACGATACGGGGGTATGATGAACTTTGTGGTACGTAATGATGAAAATGATGACACATCGTGAGCACATCGATTTGCTCAGTTTAGCATAAATTAAAAAACTGAAAAATTATATATATCGAAGTAAGAAATTTTACAATTCAAATTTTCACGTAAAAAATGTATCCTCTCGAAAAATTTACAATCGATCACAACTATAAATCAGAATACGACGTACTAATAAAAGTCGGCGAATTACCCAACGAAATAAGATTTTTCCAAGCACACTCGCACATCTTACGCAAAAGTTCTGCATACTTCAATGTAGCATTATCAAGTACTTGGGCCAAGAGAAACGAGCAAGTGTATATATTTAACAAAGAGAACATCTCAGCCAAAGTCTTCAGTATAATTCTCGGGTATATATACAGTAAGACCATTGATCTTGTGAATCTGGGACCACAATTGACTTTGGATTTGCTGATTGCCGCGGATGAACTTATATTTGAGGATATCTTGGAGCTAGTGCAAACTTATCTGGTGTCAATAAAGCCAAATTGGATAAAGGGGCATTTGATTATGATTTTAAATACTGTTGCGCCACGTATAACCACCTGTCAGAAACTGTTTGATTATTGTTTGGATTATATAATTGCTTGTAGTCCCGAAATCTTATTTAATCCATCGAATCTTTCGAAACTTGACGAAGCGGCGCTCATCATAATTCTAAAAAGCGACAACCTGCCGATGAAAGAAATCGATATCTGGAACCACTTGATCAATTGGGCAAAATCAAAAGCAATAGATAATGATCACGAAAGCGCGGAAAAACTATTATTAAAAAACACTATTGCACCATTTTTCTTGTTGATAAGGTTCAATCATATTAGCATCAACGAATTCATCGCCAAGGTTCTGCCGTATATTAAATTTCTGCCGGAAAATTTTGCTCGAGACTTTATTCTTTTTCATTTTGAAGGCACATCACCAACCACATTTTCTCTTTTGCCACCACGACTTCCACAAATACGAATAGACTCAAGCATCATAAAACCAAAACAGGCAATACTGTTATCATCATGGATAGGCGGAAAATCCGACATCGAAGGACCAGTTGCATATTCTTTTCGAAAACTGTATCACGCAAGTCAAGATGGACTCTCTAATAAACAATTTCATCGTAAATGCGATAAAGCCGGTCCAACAATAGTAGTTCTGAAGACATCTAATGATGGTAGAGATCAAATAATTGGTGGATATAATCCTGTGATTAATGGATGAAGACGAGGATGGTTTTCATCGATACGTGGTAAATCTTCAGGATTTCTGTTTTCGTTTAATAATAGCACAAATCTTGATGATGAAAGTGAAGACGCGAAAATCAGTAAAATACGTGAAAATTTTATCCAACTAGGTATTTATGATCATCCCGGTGATGGAATTTGTTTTGGGAGTGGTCCCGATTTATGGATAAATCTTAACGTTAATAGTCATAATAAACAGTATGGACAATGTGTGCAACGTGCTTATAGTTTTGGAGTTAAAGAACAGCAGGGGCGCTTTTATTGGGATGATTTAGAAGTGTTTGAGGTTCTGGATAATCAATCTGGTGGAAATCTTGTGATCTCCTAAGAATGGAAATACTAAAGCTGTATCATATGTACATATGTAATGTTTTTTCCAAGAATCACTTAATTTCTAATCTTACTCGAATAATCTTCATCGTATCAGCTACTTTTGAAAATCAGTGGAACCATTAAACGTGATTGTGCTAGCGTCATACAAATTTCGTATTACATGTATAAATATAAAAGTAAAAATTTCGTATATACATGTAGCATAAATTTAACGTTAATATAATACTTGAATCAAGCAAATTGTTTTTACTGACGGTCCTCTATATACTAACGTCTTTGGTGAAGCCATCAACTCGAGCTCAAACTCAAAAATCTGGTTGCAAATACAGTCGGACCCGATTTTGTCACACCCGATGTTATCACATTTTCCATCGTACGTATACATACTCTCCCGAATTTGGCATACTTCCTAATTAAAATTCTATCCCCCCCATTTTTCGTGTTTATTAATTTCCCCAAAGTTCTGATTGGACACAAGTAATTTCCATCGCTGATTGGTTGACTGCACACCGGGTCTTCTAAATCAACCAACAAAGACGCAAAAATCGGGTGCAAAAGCATAATTATAATCTGTGCTTGGTTCGCGATCACATGAGAACAAACCAATAAGAATGCGCAAATCATATGTGTGCCGGCAACTATTAAAGGTCAATTTTATCGTTGTGTTAGGTAAGGGTTAGAGTAGAGAACAAGGTTATATGTAAAATTGCCTCCCCGACATGTTTTATTAGAACTTCAAGTTAGATTTAGATGTTTCCCGTATTTTTCATATTTTCACACTTTGTGTCGGATTTGTTTTGCCGGGCTGATCAAAAATTTGCGCATCCTTATTGGTTTGTCATGTGCATGTGATCAAGAACTGAGCACAGATTCTATATATGCGTGCAAAAAGTATATGTAAATTTGACCCCGAAAATAGGCTACCCCCTCCCCTTTGTTTTGAAGTCTAAGCTTCGGAGATATACGGTGCATAATAAGATTTTGACGGGTGAATATTTGACGGTAACCGTAAGGTTAATGCAACTACGATAAATATCGATAAACTATAAGCAATAAAAATCACAGCTTTTATAAATCATTTAATCAAATAAATTGTTTTTGCATGGTTCTTAAAAATCTCGAATTCATTCAGTTGGCATGAATTTACAAGTACGCATGAACGTTGTCCGAAGATTTTGGTGGACATGGGAGATGTCCGAATGTCCGACACAGACAAGTAAATCTCAACATAGGCTAGCACTAAAGTCCTTTGGGGGGGGTGATTAATACTAATAGACGCGGACATCAAAGTCCCGGTGATAAAAAATTGAAGTTTGCATTAGAACTAGTTGAAGGATTAGAATTTATACATGATTCCAAAATAATTCATAGAGATCTGGTAATGGACTTTTTGAATTCTTCTATTTAAAAACGTTAGTTTTTAAACAGATAAAACAATTCTAATTTTACATGTGATTTCACCAAATACATGTACCAGAACCATACTAATGAGCTAGTGCACCAAGAGAAAATCAAAATTTCGATTCAAAACTTTCAAATGATTATTTCAATTCGAAGACTGGTTATGGGATGTTAAGCTATGTTGATTCGGCTTTTTACTGGATCCTGATAATATCGCCGAGACGAAAAATCAGATATCTTCAGTCTTGGAATTCTTTTTTGGGTTATATATAGTGTCGCATTCCAACCAACCGATTCGGGTATGCATCGTCTAATCCAACATATGAAAAAGAAATTACGATTTTTGGAACTCCTAAAAAGTATGTTACGCTCTATACCAAGTCATAGACCTGATATTCATGAAGTGAGTCAGAAATTTAAAGAAATTGAGTGGGTGTCATTGGAAAAAATCAGCAGACATAGCAGATAATTCTACAATCAGCACTTCTCGTAGTAGTTTGATCGATTATGAAGAAAATGTAGAAGATATACTATTACAGCTGCAATCAAACCCTGAAATTTCAACTACTGGAAAAACCTTAGAATTAATAATCAATGAATTATCAAATATTTTATATGATATACTTACTTCTGGTGAACTCAAGAAAAAGCAGCCCAGCAACTGCGTATACATATCGATACACATAATTGTGATAATGAGCAATTAAACTTTATTTTGTATAATGATCAAAATATAAGTAACTTGAATACTTTAATGGGATTTTTATCAATATGGAATAAGTGTGGACCAACATAGTAAATTAGCATTTCAAAATTACGAAAGATCAGCAAGTGAAAATGACGTCTTATAACAACTTTTACTTGCAAATTGCTTCCTATGTGGGATTGGAACACAAAAAGATGTGAGAAAAAAGCATTTGAGTGCTATTTAAAATCAACAGAGGATGGAAATACTTAAGATTGGTCAGTGTTATGAGTATAGAATCGGAACACGAAAGACAAGAAAAAAGCATTTGAAGGTCAGTATCATCTCGGTCGGTGTTATGAGTATAGAACCGGAACACGAAAAGACAAGGAAAAAGCATTTGAGTGGTATTTGAAATCAGCAGAGTGGAAATGCTTATGGTCAATGTAAGCTTGGTTAGTGTTATGAGTATAAAATCGGAACACGAAAAGACAAGAAAAAAGCATTTGAGTGGTATTTGAAATCAGCAGAGGGTGAAAATGCTTATGGTCAATGCAATCTTGGTTTGTGCTATGAGTATAGAATCGGAACACAAAAAGATGAGAAAAAAGCATTCGAGTGGTATTTGAAATCAGCAAAGGGTGGAAATGCTTATGGTCAATGTCTTCTTGGTTTTTGTTATCGTCTCGGTATTGGAACTTTAAAAGATAAGAAAGAAGCCAAAGCGTGGATTGATATTGCACCCAAAACTGGTTTAAGATCTGCATTATAAATTTTCCTAGATGAGAAAAATCAAAAATGATTACATTTTTGTTCAGAATAATTAACTTAGTTGCTTTGGATATATTATCTCAATATTTTGTGATCTGTTTCAAGCAAAATCCAATTATTTGAGACAAATTAAATAATAGTATTTATGTTCAAAACAGTTTACTGGATGAAATCCAAAGTGATTGTATAATTTTTTTAAAGATATTTTGTTCAGTTTTTTCACCATCATTGATTCGTTTATCTAAATGGATCGAATAATAGTAGTAAAGCTCTGTTCGGGTCGGATTTGATCCAAAAATCGTAAAATACTTTTTTGTTAATAACGTTCATTTTTACTAAGACACTTGTATTTGTGTCCTAAGTAGAGTTGTTCGGAATATAATTGTGTATATACCCACAAATTGTTGTTTAATTTCAATTAATATTGAACGAGAAACAATGATTTTTAGGCTGACCTGAAATGTGCATTCCGGAGCAGGTCACGAATTGGACCCGACCCGGTTGGAGCACTAAATGGTAGTATTTCATTTGAATTTAATCCCTGAATACCAAGATACCGTGTCCAAAAATGGCCATTTTATTTTATGAAAAGCTATTATCTAATTGAATTCATGATGCGATTTTTACTAATACTAATCAAAATCAAGCATCAATATACTAATAATTATGATCAATAAAATAAACTTTTAATTTATATTATATTTGTATTACATATATTAAATAGAATCAGTCAATTCAAACTTGGTCTTTGAACTGCAATCTAATGTTTGTGAACTCAAGTTAAACAAATACTACCAAGCATTAAGTCTGGTTTGGCTTGGCTCAAGCTGACTCATGAGAAACGTTACTTTTTATTAACTCTACAATAATGAATTTTTTGTACAATAAAATTTAACTAAAAAATCATAATTTTTCTTGTGTAATAGTTTATTGCAAGAAATCTACTGATTTTTTATTCTTGTATATTCAATAATTTAAAGTTAATTTTTCTTTTTAAAGATCTCTTTCCATTAATATTCTTTTATTTTTTTGTTTATCTTTATATAATTGGATCAGAATGATTTTTATCAAATATTATTTGTTCATATATAATTTTGACAAGGTATAAATCATGTTTGTAGCTTTTTATATTTTATTATTATTATTACAATTTGAAATATTTTCAAATGTGAACAGAAATAATTATTTCTAAAACATTCTAAATAATTTAAATTGATATTTTTCTTATAATATCAATTTAAAAAAGAAGAAAATACAAAAATTTTAAAGTGAACTCAATAACTAGAAAACTTTTACTATTTATTTATATATTATTAAAAATAATTTTCAGCTAAAAAACATGAGTAAAAATTAGTTTAAAATTTTAATTGACTTTATTCATGTTTTTTTTTAGCTGAAATTTATTTTTAATAATAGTAAAAGCGTTTTAGTTATTGAATTCACTTTAAAAGATTTGTATTTTCAATTTTTTTAGATTAATATTAAATTATTTTGTTTACATTTAGAATATTATTAAAAAAAGTTAACTTAATTATAAATAGAAATAATTATTTTGTTAATATTCTAAACTGTATTATTTAACAATATAAAATTTTTATAAATAGTTTGTTTATTATATTCAAAAGTTGTGAATATTTGTGAATTTTTTAAAAGGACTTTCTGATATTTGTATATTATTTAAAAGATTTTCTGATGTTAATTGATCTTTTATATAATATTTAAGAGTTTAAGACATTTATCTAGAAAAAGCAACAATCAAAACGCCCTCTCCCATCTGAAGCACATAATCGCTTCCCAAATCAACTCAATCGATGATATCCGTAGATATCAGCAGAGTTTAGATACTGAAACAAGTATTACTCAGTTTATTAACCTCTTTCAAAGTCTTGTTGCAGCAGAAATCCTCCAATTTGCTCAAACAAAACAAAACTGCAACAACACACATAATTGGTGCTCCAACCGGGTCAGATCCGACCCGGAATGCACATTTCGGGTCGGGTCGGATTGGGGTAAAATCCGACCCGAAATAGTTCGAGTCAGCCTAAAAATCGTTATTTCTCGTTCAATATTAATTGGAATTAAACGAAAATTTGTGGGTATATACACAATTAC
>CAJVPL010001410.1:0-14161 GCA_910591945.1 Ambispora gerdemannii | reverse complement strand
CCAGACTCGAACTCGTATAATGGTTCGGTTCGAGTTCGGTTCGAACTTCGAACCTTTCTTGAACTCAAGCCAAAGTCTGGTTCAAGTTCAGTTCGAATTTCGAACTGAACTTGAACTCGAACTCGAGCAAAAGTCCAGTTCGGTTCAGTTCAGTTCATAGGAACACTACATGGTACAAGAAATTACAAGAGTATGTGAAAATTGTTACAATTAATTTGTAATTTAATTTCTTTTTGATAACTAATTAATAAAGAAATAACAATATTATAACTATATAAAAAGAATAATTTATATAAATATATTAATTACCAAAAATTAATTTGAAAAGAATTTATAATAAGAAATTTATATATTATAATATTAATCTTAAAGATATATATAGCTTAAAATTGTTTAATTTGCCAAATTTGAATTTATCAATTTAATAAATATAAAAAAAATTTGTAAAATACTTTCTTATCTAAGTTTAGAGATACTAAATAGAAATTCATATACTAAAATATAGATATTTATAATTTTAAAATGATTATATATAAGATTATAATAGATAAATAATAATTTAATAAATAAAATTATGATATAATTTTATATAAAAAATTTACAAAAAAGTATAATTCAAGATATCAAATAATATTTCTAAATAGAACAAATTTATTATTGAAAAATTGGAATTCTATTTCAAAAATAAATTAATTATCAAAGAATTTTATAAATTTATTTATTTATTTATTATAATAAATAATACTAATGTTATTAAAACAAAATAATTTGCAATTTTTAATATTATAATTCTTTAAATTAAAAAGAATTTTAAACTAGAAGTACAAAAAAATAAACTTAATGAAGCAATAAAATTACAAAAAGGTATTTTTATTAATATAAACAAGTAACAAATTTATTTATATATAATTTAAATTAGTTAAATATTTATCACAAAATTATATTAATTTTAACTAAAATAAATAAATAATTTTATTTTTAAATATAAGTCAAATATTTAGAAATATTAAGTATTAATTATTTGGAAATTTTACATTTTGCTCAAAGATAATCTTATTAAGCAATATTGTTTGCAGAGTAAATTGTTTTATTATTTTATACTTTGTCTGGATATATTAATATCAGTTTGTGTTTTAATGAGAATAATAGCAAATAAGAAGCTTATTGTTATCTATCTTTTAAAAATAACAAATATATCTCTGATACAAATAGTGCTCCAACCGGGTCCAATCCGTGACCGCACATTTCGGGTCGGGTCGGATTGGGGTCAAACCCGACCCGAATTATTTCGGGTCAGCCTAAAAAACGTTATTTCTCGTTCAATATTAAACAAAAATTTGTGGTTATATACACAATTACATTCAGAACAACTCTACTTAGACACAAATACAAGTGTCTTAGTAAAAGTAAAAGTTATTAACGAAAAACTATTTTACGATTTCGGATCAAACCCGATCCGAATCAGACCCGAACAGAGCTTTAGATACAAAGAGCAATCAAAATTATACAGACATTTTATAAAATAAAATCTAATAAAAAATCTTATTACACGAATTAGAATTTTATTTTACTATTATTTTTATATAATCTATTAATAGAATAATACTTTGTTTAATTACCATAGCAAATATAATAGAAATTCAATTTAATTAATTTTTATAAAATAAAACTTGACTTCCAGTGATTAAATTCAAATATAAATAACACTGATTAATTCGTCTAAACAAGATAAATTAAATAGTGATATTTATGTTTAACTGAATGGCAAGTTAATGTAATCCAAAAAGACAAATTTTAAAAAAGAAGATATGGTTGCTTTGAATACATTATCTCAATGTTCTGTTATCTGTTCCAAACAAAAATACAAAATTTATTCTGTCTGAATGAGACAAATTATATAATAATATTTATGTTCAAAAAAAATTTGCTAAACGTTAAGATACTGTACATTAAAGTGATTGTATTATTTTTAAAGATATTTTTTTGGATCAAAGTAACTTGATATTCAATAGACTATTTTAAACATAAATATCATCATTTAATTTATTTCATCCATACAGATTGAATGGTGATATATTCATTCGAATTTGATTATTGGATATTAAAGTATCATATTTAAAATAAAATTCTAATTCATGGAAATAAGGTTTTTTCATAATTTTTTTGTGTTATTTTACTTATAAAGTGTACACATAATTAGAGCACCCTCTGTATTGATAGCGAGTGGACAGAAGCACTCATTAAAAATAAACTTTTCATATGACAGATACATCTCACGGAGTGAGGATTTAGGATCAAGTACTATTGCTATGACACAAATATCAGTAAAAATAAACTATGTTAAATAATCTAGAAACAACTTGGATGACGTGATCAGTTTATTATGTAGTACCTACCAATGGCAAAAAAAGTGTCGATCACATGATTCAGATCACAATGCCGATCATTCGATATTTCCCTTAAAATCATGTACCTATCAAATCGCAAGATCAATGTGTAATGCAAAAAATTGAAAACAAACGCTTTTGAAAAATAGCTTGTATCTTGAAATTTTACTTATGAAACAATCATTTATGTTCTAACAAAAAGTGTTCCTTGCGAAATTTTACTATATATTATATTTGCTATATAATAATCTTAACAGTGGATATCAGATGGTCAACATTGGGATCAGAATCACGCGATCGACACTTTTTTGCCATGGCATGGCTAAGTTACTTTTTATCATATAACTACGTATATAGTAATTACGTACAAAAAAATAAGCAGTATACACCACCATATTTTGTGTCATATTCTTAATATCTACAGAGGTTACGATGATTCCTCGATTGTTTGTGAAATGTTTGATAAATTGTTGGCTATGGCAAAGGATTTTATTTAGTCCAGTTGTGATTGTTGTTAGGGTTGTCAATGAATTTGCCCAATAGTTAGTTATCATAAGAACAAGTATGGGGAGAAACAGCACTTCGCGCCTGAATATACAGCATATCATTGATGTTGATGATGATGAAAATAGCAAGTGTACAAAGTACGTAATGTTACAAACACGATCAGGAATTATGCAGTTTACTCACCATTCGTTAGATTTAACGACATAAGCTCGGTAGAAACTTTTATAAATGGAGATAGCTCTGTTAATAACATATGGCTATCCATTTTCTTTGAATATGATTTGTGAAGCAGACGAGACTATATCTCGCCACCCCACTAATGTGTCACAAAGTGAGTGGACGGATCATTATTTTTTATTGTACAAAGTGAATAAAAGGGCTAACATTTTCTTCACTTTCTTTTAAACCCGATTTTCTCATGCAAGTTTTTTTCCAGTTGCTTTTTTTCTTGTCGAGCTATTGTATTAATAATTATATCATTTGTAAGAGAGAAGCAAATAAATCTTATGTTAATATTTCCATCCTTATTTCATTAACATTAAGAAGCAATGGTTTAAATTTTGTAGAAAATACAACATATTGATAATGGAAAAAAATAAAGTGATTCGACATAAAACTTTCAGCTAATTAGAATTATAACCAAAATAAGTGCCAGTTCTACCACAACGAGAGCCACTTTGGCATTTTGCGCATAATACTCGTTTATGTTCAGATCCACCAGATGATAATACAAGAGGCTCGTAGTGCACAATATAGCTTCTTATATTATCTTTGATCCCCTTACAACTATTGCATTTTTGCATGTAATAATCCTCGTTTGTTTCTAAATCAACTCCTGTGGCTAAATCGATAAATTTTTTAAGCGATATCCAGGTATAGGCGCTGCTCCACCTTCTTTCACAGTGTGAACATCTCCAGTAGCCGAAGACTCTGTAAAAATTATACCATACTAAATGACAAATAATCTCGACGTCGGGCTTTCCCTAATTAGAAATATGTATTTAGATCAATTCAAACATAACATGCACTCATTAATTTGCTTACATTCTGAACATCTTGAGTTCCCGGTGGCAGAATGTATAAGCGAAAACTGGAAATTATTTTCGTAAGAAAGCAATTTTTACAACGTTTGGCGAAAATGTCTCTTGACGTTTTCTTTAGAATCTCTACAAGTTCTGTCGCATGATATTCTTTTTGACATTCCATTCCACAGGATGAACATGCCCAATTGCCGTAGATTTTTTTATATTTATCAGTAGCCAATATTTTTTTGATGATACTTTTCATCTATAGGTATATTAATATTTAAAAATGAAAGCTTTCATGAATTCCAAAGTGTTGCAATAAGTTGACTTACATTCTGTGTGAATTCCCATTCACTCTCAATTAACGGCGAGGATATCTTAAATGAGAAGTTTGACATAAATATGTAAATGATTGTAAGAGGTCAGCTTAGCATATATATGAAATCGAAGATACCATATATCGATATAGAAGGGAAGTCTTAAAAAACAAAATGTGTCAGTTACGAAATAAAAACAAAAGCCAGATATATCTGTCTTTGAGGTCAATTATAGCTTACATCGTGATCTTTTTTGAAATCTTGTACCGATGATGTATTTGCATTGACCAAAGAATTCTGTCATAATAAAAATTCGAAATTGATAAATCGGTTATCATGTACGTACATAAATAGCGATAGTTAAAAATACCTTATCGTTATCGTTATTGTTATGGCTTAATTTCATCAGAGTGAAAACCTATAATCAATCAAATTAATTTCAACTATCATGCCGTAACAATGCAAATTGCTTGCGCAATTTGTTAACATTCAGTATTTTGTACCTTTTTTTCTGCAGATAATGAAGATGATCTATCTATCCTGTTTGATGGAATCTATAAATCAAGATTCATTGTAATGGGAATTGGGCAAATTATGTTATTTCTAAGAAGTGAAAAATTTCTTTCACTTACAGGAAGAGGAAGGTATCGTTGGGAATCTTCATCTGAGGAAGTCTAAGTATAAATTAAGACAATTGATCAATTTTACTGATGGAAAATCACAATAACTGTTAAGAAATTAATATACCGTTTTCTTTGAGTCATTCTCTTTGGATTCTTTTTGTTGACTGTTTATATATCGATAATGGAAATTGATTCTTTCATTCTAATAATGAGAATAACCTTTTTACTTATAGTGTAGTACTATTTTAAATAAGAAAATGATAGTACGAAAAAGTTATACAGTAGCAGTCTCTAAATTTAATTCGTTTATTTTTTTCAGCAAGCTATCAATTTTGCCGTTAATCGGATTTTCGTTCTCACGAGAGTTCTATAAAAATAAATATTATTAGCATAAAGATGACTATAAAATAATTGAATAATATACATATGTATACTAAATTCTCATTTTTTTCTTTGATCTCTATATTATTTGTTATTATCTTTCAAATTCTTTGAGCTCTATATTATTTGTTATTATCTTTCAAAACAGTCATTACTAGTTTCAAAACCAAAGCTTTTTCTCTCCCTCGTATATATTTAGCTTATCACATAAAAAACAAATAAATGATTGAGTATATGCCTTATTTTCATATCTGCTTGAAACTGAGGATGTGTTTTGCCCCATTATCAACGAACGATAATAAAGAGGAAAGAAAATACAATAAAACGATATTTTCACACAATTTTCGTATTGATATCATAATTATTCCCACACAATGCGCATTACGTAGTATACCAAGCAAGAATAATCAGTGACCTGTCAAGTGACCTTCTCAATGACTTAAATCATCACTGAATCGAAAACAGCAATTTGCTACTATTTTCAGATAAAAAAGCATTTCCAAAATATAAAGTGCATTTGAACGGTCAACAAAGAATTCGTCTCCATTAATGGATTTTCTTTCACTTGGTAAAATTCAGAAAAAATTTCAATTATGGTTGTTTACAGCAGTAAACTAGCACATTTAATGCTTGTCAAAAAATGGTTGCTATAAGTGTTCTGTACGCAAATATCAATATTGAATATTATGTTTTTCTAATTTAGAAAAATGGAAATTAATTCAATATTCCAATTATTACCCACAAAAATTTCGAGAATCTAAACAAAGGAACATTGTCTGTTGGTCAATCGATAATTTTGTCAAGAAATTGTGACAATAATTTTGGAAGCGTTTCTTACATTGGCACGATTTTGGAAAATTATAAAATTATTACAAAGGTATATGTTGGAAGTTTCTCGGAAGAAACGTGGGAGTATCTGCGTTCCAACCAAATTTAGTCGACCAGAGTCTATACAACTACCAACGTTTAATTATACCTCATTTTACGCCATTATAAACCAATACTTGTAAACGACGCAGCGAATGCATGGTTAAATCAAAACTCATATTATTATCTTAGAATCAAGCAATTAAGTCTACGCAGAGCATGTTGAAAATGAAGATGTCCTTATAAGTATTTAGTAATTCATTAAGTTTATTTTCTGTTATTTAGTTAATTCTCTTGGTTTTACTCATTTGTTCTTGTTTTCTCTTTCCAGAAAGTATGCATCCGCTTGATTTCTTTCTATAAATCTAAAGCCGGCTGTTTCTTGATCAGACTTTCTGAATTCTTTCTAGTCAAAACTATTTGTATTTTCAAAATATTAGCCTGCTATAGAAATATTGCTTGGACTATCCATTTATTAAACTTAATAATATATGATATATTAGTGTTATTATAAAAAGTATGCTAATATTTCTAATATTACAGATATTAATAATTTTTCTTTTTATCTCTATTCTCTTTTTTGATAAGAATAATCTGAACAATAATTAACAATAACATAAAATTTCTTACAAAATAATATGAAAATTCAAAAATAATAGAAAAACAGAAATAATCCAGAAAGATCAAGCAAAAATTGCTTAATATTTCATCTTTTTCATCTTTTATTTTATTTTTTAACTTTTTATTTCATTTTTTATCCTTTATTTAATATTTTTTATTCTTTATTTCTCTTTGTTTATTTTATTTTCATAGTTTTTTATTTATTTTTGAATATCTTCTAGACAATTATTATATTTTGAAATTGTATTTTCAAAAAATATATAAATGGAGATGCTAAGTCTTAACTTGACATGTTGCAAAAATAAAACACATTTTAGCAAAAATCTCTTAACAAATAATTTTCAATATCTACTTTCAATTATACACATCAAAACTTGCATATAAGTGACTTTGAATTGTATTGTGCTGAATAAAACACTATTATTGAATTTATTGGCTTTGTATCATATGGTGCTGAACAAAACATTGTTATTGGATTTATAATGTTGATTAAGTATTTTGATTTTGTTATTTTTGAATTTTTGTTATTTTGAATTTTTGTTATTTTGAATTTGTCACTTTTGATATTTTTATTTGTGAGAAGAATTTAATAGAATCAATATTTTAAAGTAATAGAGCTTTAAAATATATGTATTTCATATATGTTACACGAAAATCTGGTCTAATCATTTTCGATATGAGACTATACATAAATTTGATCTAGATAGTTCCCAACGTAACCCATCGGCACTGGTCCGGAAAGATCACATGATTCTGCACTGTCCCTAAACACTGTCCATAAACTTCTTGCTATCACCAGGGGGAGGGTACATCATATGAAGAAATAATCACGTAATTTATGGTATCCCAAAACATTTTTAGAGCCTAAACATTTAAAATAAGTTTATATTTCGAAATAAATGTGCTTACTTGTTTCATTGGACTTTATATAGTAAAGATTCGGCGATGTAGATCAAATTTTTGCTGATCATATTTGGAGAAATACTTTTTTACCATCTAAAGAGCTATAGTACTGTAAATGCAAAGAATTCTGTTTGTTGTTGCTATCTGGATAATAGATATATTTACAAGTACCTCAGCAGTTTGTTTATTTTCCTTTTACAAAGTGTTCACATAATTTCAAATTTCTAAAGTGAAAGTAAGATGCTCATACAAATGCGTTTTTCTCTAAAGTGCAGCAAGTATGATAATTTAAAATATTTGTAATAAAAAATCCAACTAAAATGAATACTTGATAACAATGTGATATGTATCTCATGCATTCTGTCAAGATTGCTAAATGGTAACTTTGGACAAGAGTATTATTTAATACAAGAAAATAAGTGCACACATAAAATGACCGATAATGCAGACTCATTAATGTGTAATTTTAATTCTGTCTTTTATAAAGCTTCCATTAAATCAGATTAGCATATATTTATAGAAAAGAAGAGGAATTATTTTGACTTTCATTTGTTGTGTTAAGAAGAGGAAATTAAATTTTTATGCATGAAAGTGAGACAGAACACCTTTTATCATTATCGTTATGTGTGTGTAATAATAAAAGGCTCTTCTTAAATACATACATGTTGTAGGTGTAATGTGTCTGATAATTCTCAATGTAAAACTTTGCAATTCGATGCATGAAAAATAAAGACATATGTAAAGAGCTTCCATGAAATACAGTGACTTCCGAAATTATAGCTCACTCGATACAAAATTTTAAAACGCGATATCTAAAAATCTAGTAATCGAATAACTACAAATTTAAGTTAACTTAAAACTTATATATCACTCAAAATTTGTTTACTAATTCTTGAGAAAATCCCGTTTAAATAGATATTTAGTAGTGCAATACTTTTAGCATCCATAAATGGAACAAATACAAAGATATATACGTGACTCGTTGCAATGTATCAAATATACATATTAGTACGTAGTATAATATTTCACTTAAAGTATCGGTATCTTATTTAAAAGTAATATCGTTACATTTGTCATAAAATGCACTTTGTAATTACATGTAATATAAACATGTCCGAAAATAACAACAAAAAGTTATTTTTTAAAGAAATCGGAAAAATAGATGTGCTTTCAACATCTTCGTCTTTATCTCTCCTATCAACAAATGACAACAACACTAATTTCTCGGATTTAAAAACACCAAAAACAAGGAAAGAAATTGAACTTTTTGAAAATAATAGTCTGGCGAAAAACAAGAGAAAGCAACCAACTGAATACGAAGAGAATCTACAACTATCGATGACCACAAAAAAAAGGATAAATCGAAAAAAAGATCCAGAATAAATGCTGATAACGCTGCAAATGATCAAATGGAGTGGATTTCAGCAACAGATGCAAATTTAAATATAAGTAAAAACAACCTTAATTTATTCGTAGAAACTACAACGAATGATTTATTGATTCTCTTAGACCATATTTTCAAACGTAATGAAAATTATGAAGCAAATTTCGAAACTGTTATCACAATTATTTCTGAAAATACGAGATTACAAGATAATATACAATATGAGAAAATTAGAGGCTTTATTTATCATGCTGAAAAAGAATATAATCAAGCTTTGCGATATTTTCAAAAAATCGCATTTCAAGGAGATGCTGTAGTAGCACAATATTTAATTGGAAAATTATATATTGACGAGAATTGGATAAAAAAAGATAAGAAAAATGCATTTGAGTGGTATTTGAAATCAGCAGAGTCTAGATTTCCTCAAGCACAATTTAATCTTGCCATCTGTTATAAAAATGGAGAAGAGACAATCAAAAATGAACAAAAAGCATTTGAGTGGTATTTGAAATCAGCAGAGTCTGGAGATTCTCGAGCACAATTTAATCTTGCCATCTGTTATGAAAATGGAGAAGGAACAATCAAAAATGAACAAAAAGCATTTGAGTGGTATTTGAAATCGGCAGAGTCTGGATTTCCTCAAGCACAATTTAATCTTGCCATCTATTGTGCAAATGGAAAAGCAACAATCAAAGAAGAACAAAAAGCATTTGAGTGGTATTTGAAATCAGCAGAATCTGGATTTTCTCGAGCACAATTTAACCTTGCCAACTGCTATGAAAATGGAGAAGGAACAATCAAAAATGAACAAAAAGCATTTGAGTGGTATTTGAAATCGGCAGAGTCTGGGTTCCCTCAAGCACAATTTACTCTTGCCTATTGGTATGAAAATGGAAAAGCAACAATCAAAGATGAACAAAAAGCATTTGAGTGGTATTTGAAATCAGCAGAGTCTGGATTTCCTCGAGCACAATTGAGTCTTGCCATCTGCTATAAACGTGGAGAAGGAACAATCAAAGATGAACAAAAAGCATTTGAGTGGTATTTGAAAGCAGCAAATTCCGAGTATGATCTAGCCCGATTATTCCTGAGGTTCAGCTTTGTAAAATACAAAGAAAATAAACATTATGAAACACTATTAGTCAAATATCTTTTATTAGAAACATCTGTATATGATATTTCTCTTTCGCATTTTCGACTTGGATTATGTTATGAATATGGAGAAGGAACAGAAAAAGATGACTGCAGGGCATTTGAATGGTATTTAAGAGCAGCTGAGTCGGGACATAGAAAAGCTCAGTTTAATCTTGGAAAATTTTACCAATATGTGATAGGCATTGAACAAAATCTCAATCTGGCACTAAAATGGTATCAAAAGGCTAAAGAAAACGAACACGATATAGCTGCCGAAATGGTTGAATCTTTCAATTTTGAGGAAATTTATTCTAATTGGTAGTTAAATCATTTACTTTATTTGTTTAAGTTTGAAATAGCAGTCTAGCATTAAAGATTATTGAATTTTCTAGAAATAACTCGTCTTCCCATCACTGTAAACACGTATGTTAATAGAAACTTTAGTATTATATATTTTCTTACATTTCAGCATCGCATTATACATTTTTTATCTTATTTATCTGTTCAAGTATCAATATAGGTTGATTTCAAATTAATTTACATTTCTAAATCAACCTAACTTAACTAAATGGGTAAGTTATAGATTATGATTAAAAAGACATTCCTATCAAAAAAATATTATTATTGCTTTATTATATTAATATTGAGTTATATATTTATTAATTTTACCGCATTGATAAAGAAATTACGAATAGTCTTTTTCTTTATATTTTAATTGAGTACTCATTCATTATCAATAAAACACTCGAATGATTATTGCTTAACTAATAAATCAGTTATTTGATTAAATAAATTCAAATAGTATAAAAATTAAAAATCTAAATAATGCGAAATAGAAATGTAAAATCGTCAGATTTTTTAAAATTATAATTACTTAAAATATTTACGTAATTACATGAAATAACTGGAATAGTTGCTAAATATTAAATAAAAATATTTTTTTAAAACTATTTATGTTAGAAACTCATAATAAAAAGCATTATCTTAACTATTCTTCTTTTATAATAACTACCATTACTAATGTCTTGATTCAATAATGAAATATTTGCCCGTTTATTTAATCCTGCTGACATATTTCAATAGGACATTATTGTTCGTTTTATGATTTTTTCTATTAAATTCAAACATACTTAAAACGCTGGGACTTCGTCATTATTTACGAAAACAAACTTACGTTGTATCTGGGTGGTTAAATTGAATTGAATTTTTGTCTATATATTTGTTTTTTTAATATGACTACAAAGATATAATCACTGCATATAACGTATTTCGTGGATTAAAGTACCTCATATAAAATCTAACCCTTTATTTAGTCAAAATTTTTCTTTAGTAAAACCAATTATTTTCTGAAACAAGATTCACGATAGAATTTCAATAAATTTACATTATTAAACTAATAATTTTGAAGTTATTAAAGTATAAATATTATACAGATGGGTACTTTACCATATAAGAGATCCCCTCTGATAGTAGACCCCCTGTATAATACCGGTGTCTTTTATATGGTCACCACAAATACGATACTGCATATCTAATAACCTTCTTGGAATGTACAAACTGCCAATTGTGGATTCGGGATCAATTTTGTTCTCGCTAATTCAAGAATTGTTAAAAGAACAAAGACTGATGATTTATGATTAATAGAGTTCACTAAAGATTCTAAAGATCTCTTGTGGTTGCTTGTATGCAAACTAACTTAATATTAAAGGTAAAATAGAGGCAAAGGGAAATTAAATAAAGAAATAAGATATACTAAAATAAAAATAAAATAAAATAATGTTACAGATTTGTCCACTAATTATGAAATTAGCTAGCAAACTTGAATCTGAATTGGAAGAGAAGATTAGACAAATAAATTAAATATTAAAAGAGGAAAGATGTATCTAAGTTCTATGCCTATATCAATTGATATAGTCAAATAACTAAAGAAATAATTGAAGAAATAAAGTATATAAAGAAGAAATTAAAAAATTATAAAAAAAGAGTCAGATAAATGTGTATTTAAAAGAGTGATTATAAAAAAGAATGATTTTATATTCATGTTGTCATTTTCTAGTATTTTTAATATTATTATAATAAAATAAAAATATAAAATCAAGTTATAGCAAAGGTAAAACAAAATAAACTAATAAAATTAATATAAAATCAATATAAAACAAAATAAACTAACAAAGATAATATTACTGAAATAAGAAATATTTCACTAATCTTTTAATTTTAATAAAAACTATCTAGCTTGATTTTGTTAATTTAATTTTACTTTAAAAATTCTTGCAATTAAATAAGATAAAAAATCAGAAATATTAAAATTATATTATTTTAAATACTCAATATCACCAACTTATAAGATATACTTAATAAAATTTATCAATTATACAAAGAAATTCAAATTAAAATCAATCTGAAAAGTAATATAATCTTTAATAATAAAAGTACTTATGAATTATATAAAGAAAGCTTAAATGAATATAATTCAGATAAAATAATAATTATTTATAATAAAATTAAAATTAAAGATATTAATTTCACTATCAAAGTACATAATAATAATAACAAAGACAAAATATTAGAATAAGTACATAAAGAAAATTTTAATTTCAATATTAAATATATTATAAAAAAATTACTTGTTATCAAATTATAATAAATAATTTATTTATTATTATAAAAATATCTCCTAGAATGATATATTAATTAATATTTAATTATCTCTTGCTCTTAAAAAAATTAATATTAAAAATAAAATTATTAACTCTGGTTATACTAAAAATATTAATATTCTAATTGAAAGCTTACAACTAGTATATACTTAATAAGAATCTACTTATAAAACCAGTAAATTTGAATTAGCAAATAGTAAAAATATAGTAATATACTTTCTAATCAAAAAAGAATTAAATAATGAGAATTAATTAAAGAAAAAGATCAAGTTTTAAATTAACTATTGGAAGAATTTGATAAAATATTTGCTATTAAATTTTATAAACTTGAAAGAATTAATAAAGTTCAATATGTAATAAATAGTAGAAATAAATAATTAAACAAATAAAAAATCTATCAGATAAAAATACCAGATCAAAACTTTATCTTAAATAAAATTCAAAAGATAATTAATACTGAAATAGTTCAATTTTTGACTAGTTTCTGAATTTTATTTATTATAATAGAATAAGAAAAAATAACAAGAAATAACTTTATATTGATTATTAAAAATTTAACTTTATCACAAAGAAAAATATTTATTTTTTACTCTGAATCAATAAAATAATAAATATTTTTAAAAAGCAAGATAATTTTTATTAATTGATCTAACTAATAGATTCTGATAATTGAAATGCTTATACAAGTTTAATATTATATTTTTAAAATATATAACAAATCTTTTATCTTTTAACAAGTAATAGATAATATATTTTGAGACTATAACTAAAAATTTATAATAATTTATATTAATAATATTGATATCTTTCTCAAATATTTGAAGAACACTTACTATATTTATAACTTATATTTTAATGAATAAGAAAAACTAAATTAAAACTCAACAAAGCAAAATATAATTTTATTAAAAAGGATTACTCTTTCTTAAATATATAATAAATAAAATAGAATCTTATCTAATCTATTAATTATACAAAAAATTATGAACTTCTTATAATTTTATATATAACTATTCAAATTATTATAAAATAATATTACTGTTACAGTGATTCTGAATACTGGATTTCACTGAGAATCACTATAAATATATGATGTTGGGAGAGGGGTAATTAAACTTAAGTAAATAGAATGAATTATAAATATTAGCAAAGGTTTCTAAAATCTGTACCAATATCTACGGATATTGTGTGTTCAAAGGTCTAAATTATAAAAGTAATTTGAAAAAGGGGTAAAAATATAAAGAAAAGAATAAAATAAATCAAAAAATTTATAATAATTAATAAGTGAAGCCACTATTAATCAAAGAAAAACTAAACTAAAGTGTAAAATACTAATACTAAAAAGTATAAAT
>CAJVPL010001409.1:0-14188 GCA_910591945.1 Ambispora gerdemannii | reverse complement strand
AATATATTACATAATTATTAATTATTGTTGTTATTATTAGACTGGCGTGAAGGAAGTTCTCTTTAATGTTAACGAATCAAAAATACATCCAAAAATTGTAGCTCCTGAAGAAGAGCAAGAGGAAAATGAATCCCGGAGGTTCGATATTTTATTATAAATTCTCTTTTTAGATGATTTCAAGGCATACATCTAATATTATAGTATTGTGTGTTGTTAGATTATGGTCTAAAGTGACAAGCGCACTAATAGCTAGAAATTTGGATCTAGCCACAGAGGAAAAAACTTTGATTGAAGATAGTCAACGTAATGAAGCCAAATCTAGAGAAGCAGAGGGTATTGATTGGAGGCCAAGATACTTTTTATGTGAAAATGATGAATATAAATTCAAACAGACGCAGTAAGCTTATTTTTATATATAGTTATCATATACCTGTATTTTTAACTAACGTAATACATAATCACCCCCTATTTAGCCTCTCAAAAGATCCAAAAGTCTGTAAACAACAAATCGAAACATTTATTTTTGCTGCTAATTCTCCTCCTGGCTTCCATTCTCATAATGGACCTCATCATTATAATCACAATAACGACGATTCTTTAATTTAGTGTAATAGATTAAACTGTAATGATTTCTTTTTTTCGTACAAAAGCAATAATAATCCAGATTCTTTGTTGATTTTTTGGAATGTACAGTATTTTGACGATAATATTTATTATTTTTACTGTTATTTTCTTTATTAGTATTAGTATTTGTAATAGATCAACACGGGTATCCAACTCCCTTTATCATTCATTATACTTATGAATTATTAATTAATTAATTTAGTGCAAATATGCCAGAGAATCTTTAATATTATATTTTCAATTATGGGGAGGTAATAATTTTTACTTGATTCAAAGGGTTGTAAACCAATTTTCTTACTCGATGCACGTAAATTTTTCAGAGATTGATGTACATACAAATTCTGTCCGAGAATTTTTCCCGTGCTACAGTACCGGACAGCATAAACCATCCAATTTTAATAACTTGATAATCAATAATTATATAAACAATTCCTCTTACAGATTTAGTAAAACTATAATTCTGTAAGAGGATTTTTTTATTCAAAAAGTTATAATTTAAATAAATAAAGAATTCTGATTGGTCAAATTAATTATTATGTATAAGATCTACAATAAATTTTGGCAGTATTGCTGTCCGGAACTATATATATATAATATGTTGCCTAAGATCGATGCTTGCGTCAGATCGCGCTTCACGTGATTATTTTTGGCCAGCATTAAGGCGCGATCTGACGCAAACATCGATCTCTCAGGTACAACATATATCAACATATATATACATTCTATATTAAACGTGGTTGCTGTACGGTAAATCTCAATATCCTAGAGATTAGGTAAGAACTTCCTCTATATACTACCCACTTGAATTTAAAGTTTTGAAAATGGCACGGAGACCTGCATGGACATTACAATCAGCTTGTATGGCAATTTGATTGCTAATGTCGACTTCCGAGCTAAATAATCCTTTGAATTGTGATCCTGGTGTGTATTTATATATCATCTATCGTATAGATGACTTATTCATTCTACAATATGGGGAAGAAATAATTATTTTATATTTAATTTTCATTTCAAGCAAAATTTAAGATTTATCTGACAAATTGGAGAATCATTATCATCTTCCTTGATAATGAATAATGGAGTTGGTCTTGAACGTAAATGTAATTCAGATCAAGTAAAAAATTACATATTTGAAACGAAATATTATAAATAGAATCTATTATGACGTTTCAAGCTTTCAAAGTGAACAAATGTTTTTGGGTCCAAAGCCATTTATATTTTAGGTCGCATTAGACGCCGAACATCATAGTGACGATAAACTGGAAAACATTTCACTTCGACAACTAAATTTCAGTCGCCCCATATAATCGTTCGATAACACTACAAATCTAAATAATTAAATTAGCGCTAATAATTATAAAAGTTGTTAGTTTTGAATTCAGGAGGCATGCAAAACAAAAACCAGGCATAAAATCGAATTCACAAAAGCATCAAGAATGGAAATAATATGAATGGAACCAAAGGGAGTCAAATAATCTCATGAAATAAATAAAAGTTTATGGTGGTAGTAATCGAATTCACATAAGAATGGAAATAATAAGAATTAAATTACTTTGAAATTTATATAAGTCGCTATTCGAAATTAATATCTCAAATTAGCGTAATTCCTTTCAATTAACTAAATACGAAATAATAATTCATACAAATTATAAATGTTACTTCATCAAAATGGACTACTGAAAACGAAAACGCGCCAGAAAACTGTGTTCTATGCAATGAACAAGTTTTTATAGCTTTGTCTATTTTGCCTTAACTTTATCATGTAAATACGGATGGCGTTTAACAAATACACCAACTTCCAGTACAACCGGAACTTCAATGGAAACTTTAATTATGGCAATGGTCACGGAAGCGGCTACCAAACCTCAATGGATCATCACGAAAATAAACGTGCCGGACAAACACCAAAAAATAAGCGACATAATTCAAATATCAATGCATCAGCAAAGCATCACAAAGAAGAGCTGTCAAGAACACGACCAAGAAACATTGTAAATGTGGGAGAACCGACACGCGTCTCGAGCAAGAAATACCCTCTATATAAGCCGCGACGAGCCCAATCAAAGTGAAGGAAAATTACGTCTACCTTCTATGATTGAATTATTCTATGACTGCCTGCGGAAAAAGATACAATTCTTCAATGGAACATACGAACTATAACAATATGTGCGAAATGACAACTCTTCGATATCGATCTTGTATATTAAAATGTGCGATTAAAACCAAAGTCGCAATTCGGAGACACAGCAAGATATAATTGGGCTCAAAGTTTTCATACACAAAGATATGGCGAAAGGATTTGTTGTCGTGTTGAGACCGATTCAGTTGGCGTCAGTGTTTTGATGAACAAAAAAATAAGATAAGAATGCTTATGGTATCGTCGCAAACGATTATCGGTCTATTTACAGTTTAGATGATAAAGGGGTTGTGCAAGCTTGTTTTTTTAAATATCCCAAACCGGTTGGAACTGTGGTTGCAAACCATTTGTCTCTTTGCACATGATGATTTCTGTTCCCAAATGGGGAATAATCAATTATTAATGAATATCATAAATATTATCACCCAAAGCAATCTTTTTCATAAAAATAAGAACTATTTTTTTTCGAGTCGTTTTATGATCCAGAGTAGATTTTAATAAAAGGAGAATATGAGACTAATCCTTGGGTACCAAATATTCAAATTATCAACAACATTCCTACCTCTCGAACTTTCTCAAAGAATCAGTATGTTGGACATCTGCAATTTATGCTTTAACATTATGTTCATGCCTTATTACGGTGCTAACAGATTTCGTCATGTCAACTATGTTTGAAAGCAAAATGTCTTGTCCATCTTACGTTGACGTATTATGGGTAGAAACCGCGACTGGTACAAACCGAATACCATTGTTGCCTTCGGCGCAGGTGCTTTTCCTCTTCTCGTGGTCATGCTTCCAGACCTATTGAGCGGATATGCGTTGCAAAGTTGGTAAACGAATTTAGAATAAGCCAGGTGAGCAAATAAATCCAAGCTTACAATGAATTCTATAACTTACATACCTTTCATTTTAGATCTGCTCTCTTTGTGAAGTGGTTTAATATTCCACAACGCGTCTATGTATTAGTCTGTCGATCGGTCTGCTTGACAAGGATGTGAATGCGGCCTGTAACATTAGAAATATTTTTGTTCATGTGTATGGGAATGGAGGAGAGAGGCCGGAAATATTTAGAAGAAATTAACACCAGTTATACTGGACCATGGTGGGGAAATTGCCTAGCTTTCGAAAGGTGAGTAACCTGTGCCAGTATCGCATATATTTCATATATAAGGTTTTGAGAAGCGTAATTGGTTCATGATTTTTGATGTGTTGTTAATGTTAATGATGATGACGGCAATGAGCTTATATTATTTATTATTATATTATTATATTGATGAAAATCATAATGATAATAGTCGGAGTGACAGTGAAATTAATTGAACATCAATTTTAATTGGTTCACCCTCAAATTACATAACGAGAGCGACAACGCGCACTGACTAACTTATTATTTACTTATTAAAGATTTGCGAAGATACTTTACTTTCGTATACACCAATAAAAAATCACTACCCAAAAGTGAATCTCGCCTGTATTACAGCGCTACATTAAGTTTTGTGTATTCACTGCGCAGTTAATGCTGCCCACTATTTCATAATTCCAATGCGCATAAATATTTATTCACTCCAAAAATAGCCAACCAATTAGGAAACAATGATTAAACCAATTGCATTTTAAAGAGCGAAAAACTTGCACATACCAATTTCCTTTCTGTCAGTTCTCTGTCCTTTCACCTTTCTCTCAAACCTAACACTCTTGTTCCAACAATTAAAAAAATATAAAAAAAATACGAAAAACCAACAAATAAATTTCTGTCACCTTTCCCTTTATTATATATTATTGACTCTATATAAAAAAAATCTCCACTCATTTCTTGTAGTTTTTTTTTAAAAGCAAAAAAAAACCTCATTAAAACGACTACGGCCTAATTTTCCCAGTATCTTAATCGCATTTTAAAATGTCGGCTGCAGTTACCGCTACCTCAACGGCTGTACAGCCTTCTAATTCAACCGCTGGCGCTCAACTTTCTGTCGAGCAACAACAACAACAAATCGCTGCCGCCCAAGCTCATGCCGCTCAAGCTCAATTCGGTGCGCCTACTGCTGCACCGCAAGCTTCTGCCTCACTTTACGTCGGTGAGCTGGATCCATCCGTAACTGAGGCTATGCTTTTTGAAATGTTTAATATGGTTGGCCCTGTCGCAAGCATCCGTGTGTGTCGCGATGCCGTCACTAGAAGGTCACTTGGCTATGCCTACGTTAACTTTCACAATCAACTTGATGGTAAGCATAATTTCAGCATGTCTACCTTACATAGTAAGAGCCCGATCGTTTTACATAGCTCACAGTATGAGGACTCATCATAATTCCAAAAATAAAAATTTTTATCGAGACCAAATTACCACGATACTTGATCAATTTTAACCGATCTTTCAAATATTAATGAATTGAAAGAATTCTAAACTATTTCTGCTAATCCTTCACGCTCGAAATAAATTATTCCTACAATTTTTTAATTGGGGGGGGGGGGGAAGTTTTGGATCAAAAAATGTTATATTTTTATCCAATCGATTTACTGACTTTAATCGGAAATTTGATTGATTCTTCAAAATAGGCGAGAGAGCCCTCGAAACCTTAAATTATACATCGATTAAAAACAAGCCCTGTCGGATTATGTGGTCTCAAAGGGACCCTGCACTTCGTAAAACTGGTACCGGCAACATCTTCATAAAAAATCTCGATAAAACGATCGACAACAAGGCCCTCCACGACACCTTCTCTGCGTTCGGAAACATTCTCAGCTGCAAGGTTGCGATGGAAGATGGGTCCTCGAAAGGCTATGGATTTGTTCATTACGAAACAGCGGAAGCTGCTGAAAATGCCATCAAACATGTAAATGGCATGTTATTGAACGATAAGAAAGTGTAAGTTTATATAATATGCAACTTTTTTCTCGTTGGTTACCAACCTTTCGACTTGAATGTGACTGTATTATTTCGTTTTTTGACTAATAAATAAATAGCTACGTCGGTCATCACATCCCAAAGAAAGAACGCCAATCTAAACTCGAAGAGATTAAGGCGAAGTTTACCAACATATATGTTAAAAACCTTGATACCGAAGTTTCCCTTGAGGAGTTCACGGAACTCTTTGAAAGTTATGGGAAAATTACTTCGGCTGTGATCGCAACAGATGAAAACGGCAATTCTAAAGGATTTGGATTTGTAAACTATGAAAATCACGAAGAAGCCAATCAAGCTGTTAACGATCTGCATGATTCCGACTTAAAAGGAAAGAAACTATTCGTGGCTCGAGCACAGAAGAAACACGAGCGCGAAGAAGAATTGAGACGCCAGTATGAACAAGCAAAGTTGGAAAAATTGAGTAAATATAAAGGCGTAAACTTGTACATTAAAAATCTCGAAGACGATATTGATGATGAAAAATTGCGCCAAGAGTTCTCTGTATATGGTGTTATTACCAGCGCAAAAGTCATGCGAGATGACAAGGGTCAATCGAAAGGATTTGGATTTGTATGCTTCACGACCACAGAAGAGTCATCAAAGGCTATCAATGAAATGAATGGTCGAATGATTGGCACCAAGCCAATTTATGTCGCTGAGGCTCAACGCAAAGACGTAAGAAAATCACAACTGGAGGCACAAATTAACCAAAGAAATCAACTTCGTATACAACAAGTAAGATATCAGTAAATCAATATTTGGTTCACACTGTATATATATATATGAATTAATGAATACTAATCTCCTTCGCTCTTATAGGCTGCAGCTGGCCTTCCAACAGGTCCAAGTGGATATCTTCCACCTAATATGTTCCCACAGCCAGCTTTCTATGCAACAGCTAATCAACGAGGTGGAGTCGTATTCTCACCTCAACCAGGAATAGTCCCAGCTACTGGTCCTCGTGGTCGATGGTTCCCTCCAGCACAGCAATCTCCCTATGTACCACCAGCGATAAATATCCAAAACAATAATAACGCTGGACGTGGAGGTAGAAATCAACGTCAACCGGGTCTCACCCGGGGAGGTGCAAATCAACAATCAACTCGTCCTCAAAATACAACACCGACGCCACAACAACAATCAACACCACCACCACAGCAAAATACCAGTCCTAATACACGTAGTATTTCAGGTGTTGGTCGAGGCCATTATAAATTCAATGCAAATGTTAGAAATAGCGGTCCTAATAGTCAACCTGGTCAAACGGCCACGACTAACCCTCCAGCTTTGACTGCCGCGTCTTTGGCCGCAGCCCAACCAGAACAACAGAAACAAATGCTTGGTGAACAGCTCTTCTTTAAAATTTCTCCTCATCAACCTGAACTCGCCGGCAAAATTACAGGAATGTTGTTGGAAATGGATAACGGAGAATTACTTCATTTACTCGAAAGTCCTGATGCTCTCGGTAACAAGGTATGAAGAAGTTCAGTTTATTTTCGATGCATTTTCAACAGCATAATCTATTAAAAATTAGTTATAACATTATTTTTTTCTTTAGGTCGATGAAGCTGTAGCTGTCCTTAAACAACACGCTATGCATATTGGTCAACACCTTCCAGGTGATAAAGAAGATGCTTCCAGCTAGTAAGTTTCAATAACATGTCTCATTATGAATCTTGTCATAAAGACTCTAATTATATCATTTATATTAGAATCGAGAGCCCTTGAACGAGAACTTGTGGACTAACAATCAAAGATTTTCATACATATAAAAAGCCCTTCAATAATTTTATGTTAGTATATAAGATTTATTATTACCCTCAAAGCTCTTCCTTTTCTTGCAAGTATTGCTTTTTTCTCTTCACTTCTTTAATAGAGCTTTCTTTCACTTAATAATACCCTTAAATAATGATAGATTATTTGACACTTAGTTATCATGAAAGAATATATCATGTATCTAGATATTTCTATTATTCCTTGCTTTAGTTTGATTAGTTCCGCGAATAACATTTAATACTACTTTTAGCTCAGGGATTAGTAGTATCATGGAAACTAGCGTATTATATATATTATATATACATACATAATGGACATTTTAATTAGTGGTGGTGTAGTTTCCTATCCTCTATACATAGTGTAAACAGTTTATTTTTTTCTATTCAATTACATCGATACTAACTTTATTATTACCTTCTCCCTCCCCTCCCTTCTCCCCCCCCCCCAATATTAATGATTTCACGTAATATTATTCTTTTATTATATATATATATATAGCATCTATTGAAAAGTTGGTTTTTCATTAATAAATAATATCTGTTGGAGCTTGAGTGAATTTATAAATATTTAGAAATTAGAATATAGCGATGATGTTATAGATGTGACCTTATCACGATAGCATCAATAAGAGTTTATTTATTATTAATACTGTTTTTATTCCTATCCTAATTAAAAGCCATTTTTCTTGATACATTATCATAAAGCTGCGAGATTTCCTCGTGTATAGGAAAAAGTGAACTGTATAATCTTTTTCTAAACGACTTGATATTAGAATACCAAATTCTCAAGTATACTGGTTGTCCCAAGTGCCATTTTCAATCATAAAATAGTAGCTGGGAAATCAATCGCGACATATCTCAAAGTAGGTAGGATGATACACGAATTCTGATGCGCAATTTGCAAAAACCAAAAAACGTTTGTCACGAGTTGGGTATTTTGCATTGTTGCCAAGATGCTTATATTATAAAGGATACGGATATAGAAAATAATTAATATGCATATAGCCAAGACACAACTTGATAGTATCAATTTACGCGTTCAAATTGATAAATTAGCAAAAACAAACGTATGCAAAACAATGAATTGTGCTTAATTCATATCGATATCTTTGTGATACAATTCATGCTCTAAATTAATTGAATATCATTTTTTTTAGAAAAGCTCCAACTTTTTTTATCCATGTGACCACAATACATATATACTCTCTCTCTCTCTCTGTGCTGGAACCACAGATACTCGTTTTTTTTATTATCGTTCGGGAATAAGATTTTTAAGCTAATCAGATTTTGATACACAAAAAAGTTCAAGCCAATAAAACAAGATCCATAGATGGTAATAATAGTGGTGGGGCAAGGTAAGTTAATTTTTTACGACAGGCTCAATCAAACTCTCTCTCACACTCACTCACTCACTCTCTCTCTATATCAACGAAACTTGTATCACTTATAATAATAGGTTACAAATTTGAAAATAATGGCCATGTATCCACCCTTTCATAAATACGTCACTCGAACATATTTTATATTGTTTGCCGTGTTGGTGATAGTTCTTCCTCTAAATTATTCGTTTAAAAAGAAACCATCGGTTAATCAAATTATCATCATTTATGTTCTAGTCGGTTTTTCTTATTTAGTTTATTGGGTAAGATTAATTGGATTTGGAGGGGACGAGGTGGTAGCATATATTCTGAAATATTTATATTAATATCTATGCTATAATATTTTTATCTTTTCATGAAAATAAAAGATACTAGTTCGCACGAATTGTTATGGTGAACGCATCAATCTTCCTCGTTCAGAATATGGTAATAGTAGTCGATTAGATCCTACAGTCCTACAGTCAACAACAAATATTTCTACAGGAACTTCAAACTCTTATCCAACGTTTGCAAACTATCGATTCGCAAGTATTCGTGATAGATTACGACGTATCGCATCTAATCGTAGTACACAAGATGATGAAGACGCGTACAATGCCATGACTCAAACATCTGTTGTGCAAGTTCCTCCACCTACTTATGGTAGTGCTTTGTCGAGTGGTGAAGGATTACCTCCTCCATATCAATTCAAAACCAATGAGATTAGTGAGAATGAAAATCAGTTAGAGAGTGTAATTATCTCTAATGGTCAACAACAATCATCTCAAAGTCATATTGACACCACCAACAACAACAACAATAGTAATTTGCAAGCGTCAGCACGCACTTTAAGACGAGAGTCTTCCTCTGTATCAATATCGCAAAATAATAATCGATCACCGTCATCGTCATCATCTTCACATATAACATCAGCATTAGAATTAGCAAAAAGAACAATTATTCGAGCTGTTCCATCAACAGCATCATTAGCATCACAATCACCATCAACAAATCAAAAAACACAAACTTTTGAAAATCAACATAATTATAATAATCTTAATGACAATAACAATTCTAATAATCATCTTAATGATGATAATAACAACAATGATCCTAATAATATTAATCCTAATAATATTAATCTTAATAATCCTAATGACAAAATGGGTGATCAAAATCAACAACTCAATAGTATAAATAGTGGTAACGAAGATAATAACATACATTATCACGTGAACGCTCATTCATCAAGTGAAGATTTTGGTCATGTTATGCATAATAGTGAAACACCTTTAATGGATTAGGGGGGAGGTCGTGATAGGGGATAGTACAAGAATTAATATTTTTTTTCACTCTTCCGGCAGGCAAATTTTTTTTATCAACAAAGTCGCAAGGTACTTGTTTAAAGAATTAAAAAAGCAATTGCATATTTATTATACAAATTTCCCTTTGAAATTTCTAGAATGCGCAACAGTCTTGTTCTTAACACGTATTCTCCTAAAACTAAACATGTTACTTCTGATCCTCAAGCATTTATCCACGTGATCAGTTAATACTGCATCTATGTTTCTAATACCTTGAAATGCATCGATTATATCTTTTCCATCGTTAACAGTCCAAACAAATAAACTTCTACCTTTTTTCTTTAGATCATTCACGAAACCTGTATTGTCTTTTTTTACAAATTCAAACTCCAAGTTATAATTTTCCATTTTATCAAACCAGTCGCGTCGAGCAATTTCAAGATCACTTCCGATATGTGAGATTGGGATGTTGGGAAGGAGTTCTCGAGTGATTGGGAGAAATGTGATATTCCAGAGACCAAAATAAAGTTGTGATGAAAAATCGTATGGAGAATATGAATTGATTATTTTTGCAAGTGCAGGGATTATTTCAATTGGATTATCATCCTATTTGAAATTTATGACGGAAGAAAAAATTTTAAAATCAATAGCGACGCATATCAACGATTCGATTATACTATATACCTTGATATCAACTAACACAAAGACATCTCGATTCTCTTTCTCCATCAATAATTTCAGCACATCTTGAAATCTAGGTATCGATTGTCCTCCGTTTGTCGTTTTTAGATATTCAATGTATCCATTCCATTTACGTTCATTTATTAATCCCGTTCCATTTGTGGTTGTCTCCAATTGCAGATCATGCATCATTATTACTTGATCATCGGATGTTAAACGTACATCAGATTCTAGAGCATCTGCTCCTACTAAAAGAGCTTGACGAAGAGAGAGCAGAGTGTTTTCGGGATATTTAGAGGGAAATCCGCGATGACCCACACATAAAGGTGGTGCTCGACGATAAACTATACATAATTGTTTAAAAATTTGTCATTTTAAATTATTTGTATATCGATATGTATAAATCCTTACTTCTTCCACATACGCCAGATATTACCAAAAACAGCAGAAGAAATATTTCAGTAAAATTAAGATTTCTCGCCATTTTCGAGAAAGAACTCACTGCTCACACATTCCTATTTATTAATTTCGTTTCACAAATCTATCGATATCATCTAATGATAACGTGGTGAAGATATAGTAGGTTATTGGTAGAAATATGAATTTATCTTTAACTACTTGGGCACATTTTAATAACGAATGACCAACAAATGAACAAAACATTAAGGAGGGTTTCTTGTGTCATATGATAGAGACACGTAATGATCGCATAGCGTTCGATTGTAAGATTGGTAAAAGAACACGAGATCCTTGTTCACATTCCCAAAAAAGAAGAAATCATTCATTGAAGGAAATTCCCGGGTTAGAGTTTGACTGGTAGGTTTTCATCCCTCACTCGTACCATTTATTATTCGAAATATTTACGATCCATTGATAAATAATTAGCGCCTCGACTAAGATGATGAATTATTGTAAGAACCTAAGTTAATCAAATAAAAAATATCCTTATATATAAGAAATATAAAGAAATAATACATAACTATAGATTTTTGGCAAGAAATTTCTAAAAATCATTCATTCTTTAGCGTTAGAACCAGTTTGATTTATTTTAAAAATCAACCTCATTTAAGGAGTTTAATAGATATATAGTAATAGCGATAGGCTATCATTGTTAATTAATACAATTTCCTTTTTAGCAATACCGATATACCGATTATGCGCATTGTCGGCTAGCTGATTCGGTCGAGCTAATTTCTTCGATGCGGCGCAAGTCAACCTCTGAAAATTCTCTAAATTAGTAAACTTATCGTTTTCATTATGAAAAGCTATTTATGATTCAAATTAATATGTTATAATTTAATTTATGTATTACAATGTATCGATATCGGTGATAGTTGAATCAAAAGCCATTCACGCGTTTTCGCGTTTTTTTCTAGTGAATCAAAAATCTAAAACTGCCTTTATTAATTATGATGATGAAACAGCACGATGGACACTTACGGAAACATGGCAAATACATATATTCTAAATAAGGAAATTCACATGATTGTCACTTGAGCCGGCTAGCCGAAACAAAAAATGCCAACTTAGTCACGCTGGTATTTTGTTGCCGGCTTGAAACACTAATACCGATACAATTTACCCATATCAATATCGTTATGTACAAATTTTTGGGTAGAGGAGCCAGTTTTGCAAACTGGTTAATTGGAACTGTTTCTATCATAACAAGCCAAACTCTGTTAATTCTTAACTATTTAACATTAACGTTAACATCCCAAATAGAAACTAACGCTAACATATTTTTCAGACATAACGATGGCGAACATTATTTTTCTAAGAAAATTGATCTAATTGGTTGATTTTAATAATGCTATTCACTGAATGATATCATAGTTCGGCTATTATTTTTAAGAGAAAGATCAAACTCGGTCGATGGGTTGATAAATTTGCATTTGATTGGAATCGATGACAACATGCATACTAAATTTAGTTAGTAAAACACGTAATTTTAACCCTTGTTAACAACGATAACTAAATTAAGCTAGCTAATCACTGATTTGCGAAAGAAAATTATAACTTTTTACGGTGTACAACTTCGCTTATAGAAAGGATGAATATGTCGGAATTTATGAAAATGCAGCATATCACTTTTTTCAGGCATGCTTTTAGAAGTGTAGAAATACAAAATCATAGATTTTATTGATCAGGACTATATTCTTTGCAATCGCCTGGAAATATATCAAAGAAGTTCAGTGCAATTTGAGAAATATGGAATTTCATAGCAAATCAAGGATTATTCTGAATGAAGAATCATCAAAAATATTGATATTGAAATGAAGGGTATTGGAAATTTCAATTCAAAGAAAATACTGACATTTGATTTTATTCTATTGAACGTCCTGATGGTTATAATATACGCCTTGGTTCAATTAAGATGCCATATTGATGCTATTTCCAACTAAATTCAAAGGTAAATAATAATCACGATTTGGAAAAAATAGAATAAATAATTTCAATCATTTTGTTATTATTTTGGATATGTATGTTTAGGTTGATAATAATCACAATATTGTTTCAAACAATAATTAAGAAGCAAAAATGAATTCAATTCATGATAGTGCCACCGAGTTAGCAGTTAATGAGCTACTTGTTTGCATCAGCAAAGACTTGTAGTGTGTCAAAATCTACCTGATGAATACGATTTCATCGTCAACCAACGCAATTTCAATGGACGTCAATATGTTAATTATTCATTGGAACTGTTTAATTCTATTGATCCTGCCAGCACTGGTATTACCACCGCCATATTGACGTCGCTGTTATTATTATTATTATTATTATTATTCCTATTATTATTGTTATTATTAATCTTCTTATTATTCCTATTGTTATTCCTATTATTATTCTTACTAATATTCTTATTAATGCTAATTTGATTTCGACGTCAACGGTAGGAACCGTAAACAAGTCACATTCATGCTGACGAGGTTGTTGTGGTGGCATACTGAAGAATGTAACCCGGTTGCAATATAAAACCGGTTATAGTTATTAGACAAAATAAAAACGAATTTACGGTTTTGGTTGTGATTGTGGTTGTGGTTACAACCGAAAAATATAGAAGAATCAAATTTTCGTGACCTTTTTTATTCATTTGTAGTTATCTGGATCATGAGAACAGTGGCGCTCATCTTAATAACTTTTCACGTATCATTTCTAGTTAGATTTATTTTATTTGCCAAATCAGTCATACAATGATGTAATTTTTAATTCATATTATAGTGGAGCAAGGGGTCAATCAATATTGCTCCAGCTACTCCGGATAAAAGCTATCGCTATATATAAAATACTTTATTAATAAACAAGTTTCATACTCGTATTCAAAATAAAAATTTATATGGTGCATAAAATCTAAAGTCATCAAACGTTTGTATTTTATAAAATGGATAAACTTCTTTACTAAGAAGTAA
>CAJVPL010001408.1:0-14195 GCA_910591945.1 Ambispora gerdemannii | reverse complement strand
TTCGGTTCGAACTTCGAACCGTTCTCGAACTCAAGCCAAAGTCCGGTTCGGTTCGGTTCATAGGAACACTATATATATTAATAATAAATATTCAAAGAATTATATTGAATTTATAATAAAATTTAATAAAAATAATTTAATTGATATTAAGTAAACTTTTAGAGTTATAGATCAATATATAATACTATATATTGATATTAAATTAAACTCAAATAAATTAAAATTTCAATTCAAATCTAGTTTAAATCTTTTTTGAACTCAAGTCAAAATTTGTTTTGAATTCAGTTCAAATTTTAAATCAGATTCAAATTTGAATAAAAGTTTGATTTAATTTAGTTAATAAAAATATTATTTAAAATTAGAGTTCTAAAAAAGTCTGATTTAGTTCAAGCTTATCAGACTTAAATTAAACTTAAATCAGACTTGAGTTAGATCAAAAATCTGGTTTAAAAATTTGAATTCAATTAAAAATCTGGTTTAAAAATTTGAATTAATTAAAAGTCTAGTTTAAAAATTTGAATTCAATTAAAAATTTGATTTAAGTTTAGTTTAAACTTTAAATTAAACTCAAATTTGATCAAAAGTTTAATTTGAGTTCAAGTAAATATTCAATGAGCTTTTAAGTAAAGTTATAAATCAAAATTAGATATAAAATAATTAATATACTATAATAATAATAATAAATTATAATTATAAATAAAATTGTAATCAGAAATAAAAGTTATAATTTGATATAAAATAGTTATTATTAATAATAATTATTCAAAGAAATATATAAAATTTATAATAAGATTTAATAATTATAAAATAAAAATAATTTAGTTATTATTAAATAAACTTTTAACTCTTACTAAATAGTATAATTATATAATTAGTATTTATAATTAAAGTTTTAGCTTTTATTTAGAATTATAAATTAATATATAATATTATTTTATTATTTATTTTTATTAAATACTTAATTTTTATTAGTTATTTTATATATTATATTATATTAATTTATATTTTATTATATTTTTATTAAATATTATATTTATTCTATATTTAGTTATATTATTAATTATATAATAGTTAAAAAAGTATAAAATATTAAAAAAAATAAAAAAATTATAAAAAATAAAATAATATGAAATACTAAAAAATCTAAAAAAATAAAAAAGATAAAATAATATAAAAAATAAATTAAAAATAAAAGGTATTTAATTTATTTTGTACTAGTTAAAAAAGATATTTAAATATTTTAGTAATATTTATTTTATATATAAGTAGTATTTCACTTGATAGCAAGCAATAGTAATATTAAATATTAATAGTTAGAAGTTATTACAAGTAATTATCTTATAATTTCTCTTTGATATTTACTATAGTTTTTGTTATAGACTTGAAATAGTTTAGTAATATTATTATTCTTGTATTATATACTTGTATTTGAGCAGTTGAATCAAAATTTTAAAGATTTAAATCTAATAAATATTAATATTATTAAAAAGTATTTATATTTAATTTATAATTAAATTTAATAGTAATAGTATAATAATATAAAATTGTTTTAGTATTAATAGTATTGAATATTTTTATAAAATTAATAAAATAATAAATAATAAATATTATTAATAAATTCTTTTAAATGAACTTATATTATCCTTAAATTTATATAATTTAAAGCTAACTGAATTTATTTTTTAATAGAATAAAATTTGAAATATATCTCAGATAAAATAATAACTTAATTTAAAAATAATAATATAATTATTTTAAATTGACTATCACAATCATAAAATTTAAATTTTATTAAAAATTTGAATATAATATAGATATAATTTTTAATAAAAATAATTTTTAAAAAAAGTTAAAAGAGGCTTGAAATAATAATGAAATTGACTGTTATATTAATTTAATTAATATAATACTAAAAAGAATTAATAATATAGTTAAAGTAAAGGAAAATTATACAAGATAATAAAAAATATATTTGGAATAATTTTTTTATTTTTTTATATTTTTAATAAAATATATTGAGCAAGTAAACTTTCATCCTAAAAATAACAAAAAAAATATATTAGTATTTTGAAAAATTAATAAGTATTACAGATAATTGAAAGTAATAATATTTGTTTATTTACTTATAGTACTTATCAGAAGTAATCTACTCTCTATAACTTTTTGTAGATTATTATAATGTACCAAAATTTTTTATATTACATATTATGTATTTATAAAATTTTATGTTCTAAATACAATGAATTATTTATTTTAGGATATAATATCTCAATGTTTAGTTATTTAATTTGAGCAAAAATATCACTATTTGATTTGTCTAGATTAGAAAAATTGGATGATAATATTTTCACTCAAATAGGATCATTAGACATCAAGATATTACGTATCTTCTAAAGTGACTGATTTACATTTGTTGATCAATTTTTCATTAAAAATTAATCACCAAAAAAATGAATTGCTCAATTTAGAATGTAATATCTCAATCACCAGTGATCTGATTCAAACAAAAATAACAAAAATAATATCATTCAATTTGTTTTGACTAAACAAATCAAATGATATTATTTTTGTTATTTTTGTTTGAATCAGATCACTGGTGATCGAGATAACACATTCTGAATTGACTAATTAATTTTTGTTACTCCAAAAAAAGAATTTGACATAATATTTTGATGGCCAGTGATCTGATTTGAACCAAAAAATTACCATTTGATTTATCTTGACTGAACAAATCAAATAGTTGTATGTTTGTTCAAATCACTAAATGTCAAGAATTAAATTATTGGTTGTTGAGATGTGTACTATGAAATAACTGATTATACATGTACATATTTTGGATGTGAACATACAACACCCGATATAGAAGCTTTACCAATCTATAAAAGATATCAACAATCAGCATTTGTAATGTTCTTTGTGCTCGGAAATTTTGGTACATTATACATGATGATCTATGTAAAGTTATTGGGGGGGGGGGGGAGATTAATTCTGACGAGCACTGTACGTATATGGTTGTGTTAGTTATTTTTTATTTTATTATTTGTATGCTTGTCGGATCTTTCGTGATTGACAATGCAAGTGGTGCGTTATTTATGCGGGCCACAGTATATACATGTACGTATATGTATATAGTATATTTATTCGAATCGGATCACTGGACATCATTCATTTTTGTTGATCATTTTTTCATATCATCAAAATGAATCAGTCACTTTAGAACGTAATATCTCAACGTCCAGTAACCTGATTCAAATAAATATACACCATTCAATTCGTATAGTCAAGGTGAATCGAATGGTGGTATATTTATTAGAATTCAGACCGTCGATATATTACGTCCTAAAGTGACAGATTCATAGTGAAAGTTTATGAACATTCAATACGCCCGATATAGAAGCTTTACCAATCTATAAAAGAGATAAATAATCAATTCTTGTGTTGCTCCTTGTGTTCGAAAAATCTTCGGTGTTATACACGATATATAGAAAGTTAGAGGTGGTTGGATACTTTTGCGGTTACTGTACTTCGAAGCTTGATGCAATGTACTCACAGTCATTAAACGGCTATGTGCTCGAGGGGGATGAAACCCGAATTTTCCAATATGAGCACTATGAGTATCGAAAGGGACCACCCTACTTACACAGCAGTTTTCCAGTGTTCTCAAACCCACCCTTCACAGCCATTTCGTAACCGAAGAACACTGATGCAATTTATATAATTGTGAAGGAATGAATGACTAACACTTCATATTGCATTTTACAAATTCCTGACACCACAAGATATCTTCTTTACGAAGATGTCTTCCCCATGAATAGCCATCCCGAGCAACACTACATCAGCCGTGATTTTCCCGTTCTCCACCTCTCCTGCTGTACAAATTCGAGTGCCTGCCCCAATATGACTAGCAATTCTTCTGTGTTCTTGCAACGATAAATTCCTCTTGAAGAATATAAATAATCCGTTTTCCAAAATCTTTGTCTTAAACGATCATAGTAATTGTAACAACGATATTGCCTTGTCGAAATTAGAGCCATTCAATTCAATAATAGATTAGACAACTTTTAATCCCTCTTTTATCATGGAAAAATCTGAATGAAAATACCACGGTTGAACTTTTATTTCCAGTTTATATGGTCATTTATTAGACATCATATCGTTAAAATAGTTTCGTTATGAAACTCCTGTTTTCTTTTTCGGTGAGATTTTCCTCATATGAATTAACATTTTTTATTTTCACATAATTTCTGTGACTTGCCTTACAGTAGTGTTCGGAATCGTAAAATACGTGATTCGAATACTTAAACATCTGAGTCTTCAGATACCATATCTAACTTAAATATTCAAATGATAATTTATTTCACAAATAATTTTCTTGATCCGTGTTGGTATTACTCAAATTTGTAACGCAATATTTAGGTTCTATTTGACCTAAGACTAAATATAAAATGCCTTAATGTTACCCTTTAAACTGTCCAGTGGGAAAATTTGCCCGCTAAAATTTTTTTAACTAATTTTTGTACATTTACGTCTAATTTTTATAAGTTTAACCCCCCCCCCTTCTAAGCTAAAATAGAAATATAGCCTATTTTTAATCAATGTAATCTAAATTTGTAACTTTTATTTATAAATTGCTCAAAATATTTGATTTATTTTGTAATCAATTCTGTAATTTTATTATGAAATTTTTTTAAAATTTAAGACTAATAATAAAAATTTTTAAAATTACTTATTTTTAACTCAATAGATAACTATATTTTTTTATAATTGTTAAAAAAGTAAAAATAACTAATATTAAACAACTTTTTTTTAAATATTTTAATGTTTGGTAAAAATATATTTAGATATAAATTTATGATATTTTAGCAAGCAAATTTGCCTGCTAAACCAGATAATTTAAGAAATATTTACTTTAACAGCTATATCATAACTAAATTCTTCTATATATTCCATCTTTCTGATAATAAAATATCACTTATTATAATTAATTAATTTATTATTATTTTTATAATTCACTAACTGATTCCAAATTCAGTTTTTCTAATCAAATAGTGTTTCTCTATCACAAATTACTGGAAATTGACAGTTATCATATCATTCAATTTGATTTAAAACTAAACAATTATTGATAGAACCCATATTAAATAATTAAGTGATATTTAGTATTTTAGAGATTATATGAATTATATTGAATTTAAACCTATTAGATTTAATAACTATATACTCTAGAATAATGCGATTCAATTTTAGTCCAGATGCTTAAAGAGTGTCCTATAAGATTGGAATTCTTGAATCATCTCTTTAAGAGTGTTATATTCATCATATTTTGTTGGGATATTTGTGATGAGAATGAGAGAGATATATAAACAGGTGTTTGAATTATATATCAAGTATATGGATTAATCTCAATAAATCTTCAAAAACTGGTTCATAAATTGTCATTTCGGATATGAATGACATTTAGCTAGTGTAATATGCTCAAAGCCAGAAAAATCCATGTGATATAAAAACCGTAATTTGGTCATGCATATTCTTTTTTATCACATTTCGACGACGGGCCGTCGCTGAAATTTTAGTAAATCACCTGTCCTTATTTTTGTGTAACATGTACACATCTTATTCACACAGACACGTTTAATACTGAAGGATCTTTCGAATATAACGTAAAAAATAAGGTTAATCTATGCCTTCATAGCTCTTTGTATTCTGGTAAAGTTTACAGTCACGCGTATCCCTACTGTCGTTAGGCAACACCTTCCTGCGTTCAGATGTTTGGAGGCAGTCTGTTGGGCTGTCCTTAGACATACGTGTTTAAGGCCCGTGTCCCAGTATGCTGTTTTCCAGGATGCGTTCACTATACCTACTGTCGTTAGGCAACACCTTCCTGCGTTCAGATGTTTGGAGGCAGTCTGTTGGGCTGTCCTTAGGCATACGTGTTTAAGGCCCGTGTCCCGGTATGCTGTTTTCCAGTATACAGTTGACTGTAAACATTACCATATCTCCTTTAACTAAAAAGAATAAGTGACTAATAATTGCGTTAATTTTTTTTAGATGTTTGAATCCACCATAATAAAATATCTTGATACGGTAAAAAGTAAAGATTGGTCGATCCTTGGGATCTTAGAATTTGCACGATCAAACTCGAACACTAAATTATCCGTAGCTACACTCAACGATTTCAAGGAAGACCTATACTCAATATTATCTGGCTATAATGATAAATGCAATGTTCACGTACTTGCTAAAAACAAAGTGACGAAGATTTTATCGAAATTTAATTCTTCATTCTTCACAGCCGAAGTGAAGCAATTCATCAAGGATCTTGAGTATCACGAAGAAGCGCGAATAAACGTAACATCAACTTACACTGCCACAGTATTAAGGGTAAATTTTATGAAAATTCAAATCAACGTGCACAATAGACCAATAGACTTACCAACAATTTTTAGGATCAACAAGAAAACCAAATACTTATTGATCAATTACGAGAAACATCCTCGGAAAAGGAAAAGGAACGTGAAAAAATTACTAGACCACTTGATGTGGAAGAAGATGATGAACATTCGTACAAACGTCAATGTAAAGACGAAGGACTATCAGATTTATTCGAGGTACTTATATTTGCTTTAATTTTTAGCAAAATAAAAAAAGCTTTCTTATATAAATTTTGTGAATACATACATAGGTTTTAGATGATGAATCCTTTGTTGAATGGGAGTTTGATACACCGAAACCAAGTTGGCTGGATAAAATAGCACACGAGCGTGATTCATTAATTTACAATGCTTTCAATTGTAATAATAAAATGATTCCATATGAATTGTCATTAAAGTAAGTGTTTGATAAACATTGATTTGTTTATTATTTGTGGTTTCCAGGTTCTAATAAATTTTAGTCCAATCTGGTGGAGGATTATTGATATATCTGATCCAGAGATCGGGACCCTTATGTCGGAAAATGAATTGTCAGAATTGAATGCAAAATTTTCATCCCTTCTAGAAAACTGGGCCACATTAGAACCAAAAGCGGAAAGTTACTTACAATCTCTCGAAAAGGTAAATGAAAGAAATTAAGTATTTCAATTGAAATTTATTAATACATGCTTTTGGTTTCCAGCTTGACAACGATCAACTCCGCACTATTGGAGAAACAGTAAGACCTAAAGGAACACATGGTGCGATTCTCGAGCTTCAAAAATTATTGGAAAACATAAAGGAACGGGAAGTTCCAGAATCAGATAATTTATTTGAAGATGAAAAAGATAATAAAACGGATCAGCATAAAGAGATTTCACCATTGACTCCCGACGACTGTATGAATCCGGATGTTGCTTTCATTTTTGATTTAATTCGATTTACGTAAGTTTTAATAATTAAGTACCAAATTACATGTATATCATTCATGTGTTTAACAAGTCTTATGTAACCATTTCATACAGATGTGAAATGATTTCAAAAGGAATTACTCAACGACCAAATACTGAACGCGACATTGATGTATTTATAAAACGTCACATTTTCTCTTGTTTCGATACTATTCTGGATAGTCACTTGTAGGTTTATTGTTATTTTAAATATTTATATTATTTGCAGTAGTTCTTACATCTTTTTTTAATTAAGTGGCGAGATGGTATCAAGGTCTTCCCGAAATCGCCGAGCAGAGGCAATAAATGCACCAACTAATGCAGAAGGTTACCACTTGGACTGGATGTTCACGGTATGGTTGATTTAATTTTATTATTATTGATTTTTAAAAGTCTTCATTGTCAACTATTAATTGTTTACTAATTTGAATCTACAGAGGCATGATTTAGGAAGAGAGTTATGTTGGGGTCGCGAGTTTTCCCTTTGTGAGCGTACAGGATCAAAAATTGAAGACACACCTAAGATTTTTTCAAACTCACTTAAAGTACAGAAAACATTACGCGACATGCACCAAAATCTAATTAAGACAATATTTGCCGAGGGTGGGGGAACACTTTCGAAACCAGTTCTTGAAGCAAGCACAAAGCTTTTAATGCCCGGATTTTTATCCTCTTATTTTTTTATGCGTGCAATTCTAATTATATATATTGGCGGTGGATTTTATGCGTCCGTAAATTTATCCGAATTTTATATTCCAACAAAATATCAAGAACTTGAATTCCTCATTAAAATGTCACGAATAATGCTCCAAATAAAGGTTAGTACCATCTAAACAATCTTTAAAATCTCTTTTAAGTTTTATTTGCACTTACTTGATTTTGTTCTTGCAGAAATTATTATCAATTTCTATTTCACGATTTAAGCAAATGAAAAGCAGAGCTGAAAAAGAGAAATTTGCACTCGGAAAGGTGACAATGCCTACTAGGCAGAGGGAATACAGATCCTTCCAAAAACCGAGGGTTCCGAAAGGTCAGTGACAAATTCGTTATATTGTATTTAACATATTTAACATCACTGATATGTTATTCCATTTCAGATTGCCCAGAACCTGACCTAATTCTTGAGTAGAAAAGGTCGATGTAAATTTTATATGTAATTGTTGATGAGTTATATTTCTTGCGTAATAATAACTTCTGGTCTTTCATTAATATATCATATAATACCATAGCAGTAAAATTTTAACAAATAAAGGTTTGCCTGAATTGGGTTTTATAGATGTATTTCTAATTTATTAAAAATCAGACGCTACATTTCTGAGTAAGGCGGATGAAACTATTAATATAAAACCGATTCGATTCAAGTTTACCCAAGAACAGTTAAAATTTAATTAATTGAGAAATAAATTGATATCGCTGATCGGAGAGTAAAATTTATTATATGGTTACTAGTGCAAAATTTGCATGTCTCAAGCGATTTTTTCGTTTGATTTTTTTTGATGACGGGCCGTCGCCGAAATTTTTGCTACTTTATACATTTTAAATAAATAATAGGATATATACAGTCTATTACTAAAACATGCAATCTGAGATTGATTCATTACGACAACGAATTTCTGAGCTTGAAGCTGAAAAGATCGAGCTTGAGGCAAAGAATGCCGAGCTTTTAAAACAGGTTATGGAAGAGAACACCAAACGCGAAGCTGAGAATGTTGGGCTCAAGGCTAGAATCGAAGAGCTAGAGAAAAATAAAATGAATACTATTAATCTCAAGGCTGAGAATGATGAGCTTAAGACCAGAGTTACGAAATTGGAACGGAAACAGATCCAGGTTATTACTAATGAACAAGAAGCATCTACAAAAGACATTTCGCCACTTATCGAAAGCCAACTCGAAGGAGAGGAAGCTATTACTCCCGATCCTATACCCGAAACGGAACATAGCTCAACCCAATCCGAATCTTTAGCAAAGCCTAAAACGTCTGCAACCTCTCCGCCACAAGACATTATCGATGAAGATTCAGCTGAGACTCTAGATTTTGTAGAAACGGTATATAAGGAAACTGTCAGTAAAGAGATAATGGAGAGAATTAGGAAAAAAAACTTCAAGAATCACATAATTACTTAACTCCACCAATACAATCCGAAACATCAACCATGTCGACACCTTTGGACCCAAAAACTGTGAAAAAGCTTTTGGATCAGAATCAAAATAAAAGCCTGGACAAAACGTCCCAATCGCACAAGAAAAAGGGAACAGAGAATATCACTCAAGTAATAGCTGATGGCATTCAGGATAATATTCTTTCAGGTGAAACAAAGATTCAAAGTTTTGCTTCCTTAAATCATGTGACTGAAGTTTCAGCGACAGACTGTCATCAAAATTCTTCTACAATCTCATTACTTTACTTGACACAATTATTTGATAAAGCAACTAATGCTGAATATTATGCTAAGAAAGCTAACCAGAAAGAAATCTTATGCTGGATCAATTATGGAAGTGAATTCATAATTCAGTATAATGATCTTATAAAAAATAGTGATAGTAATATTGATGAGAAAAAGGCAAAAGATATAATTTATGATAAAATATTAGAGCATATTACTATTATTTATGAAAAAAGATCCAAGAAAATGTGATTACAACTTCCAGAAATCTCATGTAAAATTTTATGTAGAAAAATCCAAAGGATTGTAAAGATATTGTCACTGATTCAATATCGACTATAATTTTATCTAAGAATACGTGAACAAAAGATGCAGTAACGATCAAAATTAGTCATAATGATATTTAGATTATGTAATTGGTTCGATAATATTCTACTTCCTTCTATCTCTTTCTATTTTCTTCTTTTCTTTCTCGTATTACCTATCTTTCTATATTTATTTTATTGTTATCTTTATTTGAATATATTAATCACGCCATTTTCTTGGCAAATTTCATCATTATCTATATTAATTTAGTTTTTATTTTCTATTTTTGCTATTGGTATTTAGTATAGAACAAGATTATTAATTATAATGCAGTTAAATTTCATGTAATTTAGAAGAGAACTAATAATTTCATAGTATTAATATAGATCTACTGTACCATATGCTGTGTCATAACTGTATCACGTTGCATCATACTGCACATTACTGTATCACACTGTTCCACTGTAACATGAAAACATGTATAAATACAAGTGCTGATAATTAATAAAAATCAAGTTCTCTCAGTTTGTTTTAAGTTCTTTAGTTCATAATTTAAGTTCTTAAGTTTTTGTTTTGAGTTTCTTTTGGTTAAATGTCAAGTTTGACATGTTAAATTGATTTTATTTCGAAATTATAAGTACTTTTTGGTTAAGTTTATCTTTAGTTTAGTCTTGTTATTAGTTTAATCTTATTTTCATCATCTTTTATCTTGTCAAGAAATATCATTTATCGTCATAAACACTATTTAGTTATAATATTCAAAGTAAATTGCTATGAACATAGTCACTATTGTCATTTTGAAATACTTTCATACACAAAAGCTCAAAACGGTAACAATACCTATTAATTATTGTTGAGATAATGATATTTTTGTTATCATTATTATCGATAATGTTATTATTGCTGCTTTTTAAAGAGTATAATTGGTAATGAAGTTTCAATCAAATTTATTTTGGAGATAATGGTATTAATAGTGATGATGTATGAAGATAATAATAATATTGCTAATGATAATATTATAATGATAGTTTTTAATGATAATGGTGAATCTTCTTCTTCTTCCTCTTCTTTAAAATTGAGCGAATCTCACAAGAGAATGTACAAAATTTATTAGAGATAAGTTATCATTTCAAGATTTATTGTTTTTTATGTAATATCTTTGTGAACTCAAGCTAGTAATAATTAATATTAGCCAGTATATTTATTTAAAGCAAATAATTAATTATAAAAATGGTGTGAAAGGTTCTTTTTTAGTCACAGTATATAATTAATTCTTTTTTTTGAGCTCGTCAAATATTATATAAGAATTTTCTATATAATCAATAAGAGAATAGTTTATGTTTTAATTAAATACTTTTTTATTATAATTAAGTATACTGTTATCAAGAGCATAACAATATATATATATAAGAAATTACATTATTAATAGAACATTTTAACAATTATTAATAATCTAAAGTATTTGTAATTAATATTAATATAGTCAAACTTCTCTATAGTCATACCTGTTTATAGTCACATCTCTTTATAGTCACTCTATTTTGCTTTTTTATTTACATATAAACATAATAAAAAAAATTTCTCTATAGTCATCAAATTTTGCTTTTCTGAGGACAGTGACTATAAAGAGATTTGACTGTAATAGATAAAATATAGAGTAAAATTAGTAATCATTTAGATTATAATTAATAAATAAACTACTATAATAACAAAGAAAGATTTAGATATTACAAAAAAAGTGTTGTTTATTCATATATTAATCTATATTAAATTGATTAATATTAAATCTAAATTAATTAATAATTACTATTAGTTTAAAAAATTAAAATAAATTATAATGTAATTTCTAATTTTAAAATTTTTAATATTAATTTTCATATGATCTGAATAAATTCAGATTATAACAATATCTAAAATCTAAATATTTAAGAATTAATATAAATAAAAAGTTATATTATATAATTATATGAAAAAAGTAATATATACATATAATTATAAATTTATAATTTTATTAGCTAACTTTGATAAACAATAAGTGAATTTTTCTAATTAAATAATATCTAATTGATAATATATAATTTGAACAAAATTTTTACTATAACTAGAATACTCAATGCTTATAAATATTATAATTACTGTACAAGTATACAAAATAAGAATATATTCAATTATTCATATTAATATAATATTGTTTTTCACATTAGATTAAATATTTATTGTTATAATTTTATATTGTTATTATTTTGAGCTTTTGCATATAAAAGTATTTCAAAATGGTAATAGTAACTGTGTTCACAGCAATTTACTTTGAATATTATAACTAAATAATATTTATGACAATAAATAATGTTTCTTGACAAGATAAAAGATGACAAAAATAAGACTAAACTAATAACAAGACTAAACTAATAACAAGACTAAACTAATAACAAGACTAAACTAAAAGGTAAACTTAACCAAAAACTACTAAAAATTCCAAAATAAAATCAATTTAACATGTTAAACCCAACATTAAACCAAAAGAAACTTAAACTCGACTAAAAGAACTTAAAACCAAAACTGAGGAACTTAAAACTAGAACTGGAAAACTTGATTTTTATTAATTATCAGCACTTGTATTTATACATGTTTTTGTATTATAGTGACACAATGTAATACAATAATATGTAGTATGATGCAGCATAATGCAGTTGCAGCGCAACATATGGCACAGTAAATCTATGCTAATATTATGAAATTATTGGTTCTCTTCTAAATTACACAAAATTATAATTAATAATCTTGTTCTACATTTAAGTACCAATAGCAAAAATAGAAAACAGAAGCTAAACTAATATAAAAAATAATGAAATTTGCCAAGAAAATAATGTGATTAATATATTCAAATAAAGATAACAATAAGATAAATATAGAAAGATAAGTGATACAAGAAAAAAAAGAAGAAAATAAAAAGAGATAGAAAGAAGTAGAATATTATTGAACTAAATACGTAATTCAAATATTATTATGACTAATTTTTATCATAACTGCATCTTCTGTTTATGTGTTTTTATATTAAATTATTGTCGATATTGAATTAGTGACAATATTAATCTGTTTTGAATTAATATCATCATATTAATATTATTAGTATTATAAGTGAGATTTTAGAGAATTTAGTTCTAAATTAATATGAATAATATTCTATCAAAATTAGAACTAGTACAGCAAATATGTGATACTTATTTGTTATCTGTTACAATATATTGCAACTTCAAAATTTTATAAGATGTAATTAGTTACAACTAGATAATACTTTATTTTTTATCATATTGCAATAGTTACTATATTATTTTTAGTCAAAATAGCTAAACTCAATTATAATATGAGTTTATTAGCTAATGGATATATATTATTTTATTATTATTACTAAAAGATATTATAAATCTTTTTAGTATAAATATACTTTATATTCTTAGTAATATAATTAAAAATAAGTTAAATAAATTAATATAATAAAGATAATTATATGCAAACTGTTAATTATAAAGGAATATAATTAGATTTCAAGTTTTATTAATTTTGATATAATAATTTTATAGAACAAGTTATTTTTGCTAGTTGTATCTTGATTAATTAATACTTTTTCTTTAAAACAAAAAGTATTTCTTTATTAAAACTTCTAATGAGCTGGCTTTTAAGTCTTTCAAGCTTAAATTTTATATGTAGTTTAATAATATAAATTTAAATTTTATTAATTAAATTATATATATATAAGTTATATTTTTGCAAATTTTAAGTTATCTATATGTTGTTTACATATTTTTAATAATTAGAAGATACATAAGACTAAGTTTTTATAGTGTTATGATATGAATATTTAGTTCTTATTTTATTGGTTATTCATATTATAAATTTAATTGGATGATATTTTATTATATATTCTATTGGTTAATTTCATATTTATATTTTATTGGATAATTATTTATTAGATATTATTGGTTCTTAGATTTGTTAATTGATCTACATAATCAAATTTGATTGATATTAATTTGGTAATTTATGTAACATTAAAGCGAGCGAGTGATGTGTAACCAAAAAGCGAAGTACTCTTTGTAACCTTAATATCAATCAAAAATAGCTTTAATATTTGAAAAATTGAGTA
>CAJVPL010001407.1:0-14202 GCA_910591945.1 Ambispora gerdemannii | reverse complement strand
TGTTTTTTACGCTTCCTATTTAATCCTTTTTCATATACCTCTAATGTATGGTGCAAATAATTTTCAATTCAATCGCACTTTTCAGAAATTTGCTCTGATGTAACGGAAGACCTAAAGTGATATAAAAGCCTATGATACGCCCTCTTGACCAGACTTTTTGGAAGCTTCGCTATAATGGGGTTGTAATCAGGATGAAACATTGATTATTGATTTGCGCGCAAAAAGTTTGCAGGCAAAAATATGAAATATATATGGATAAAAATCAATAAAAAAAGCTATTAATCATCACGAAATAGCAGTGAATAAAAGTCTAAAGTACCAGCCCTCAGGGATACCTTAGATAATTTTATTTTAAATAGATATAAGTTATATAATAAATAGATATGTGTATTATACATTGTTAACTTGTCGCATTTCTTCTCGAACTGTCCATAATAATTGGTAATGTTGAGCTAATTCTTCAGCCGTCATACCTAAGGATGCTTGCCTAAATCCTTTCAGAAAAATATTGTCATAATTTCGACGGGTTACACACTAATTGTTAATTAGAATTTTGACATAATTTCGGTTACGACGGGTTTCAAAATTCGTCAGAATTTCGACGGGTTATTTACTAATAGTTTATTATAATTTCGACAGAATTTAGACAGTCACTAAGGGATTTCGGCAAGCAACCTTAGTCATACCATCGGGGTGATACATATATTCGAGCCATTTTTGTGCTATGATATTTACAGCTCGAATTTTTTTTCCGACTTCTCTAGCACTCTTAACCTTCTTGATAGCATTAGTCATCCATAATTCATATCGATGAATTGCCTCTTTTTCGTAAAAAGTAAGTACAGTTTCAGGTTTATTTTTAAGCTTAATATAATCTTCATAGCTAATATCGCAATAAGCATTTCCTGTGCAATTTGTACTCCAATGCTCATTCATGAAATTACGAAATCCACACTCGTACCCACGTCCTATTTTAGAATAAACAAGCTTATTACATGAATAACAGATTGCTATACTTACACCTACAGCATGACCAAGATCACTTTCATGTAAATACACCATTTTTCTAGCAATAAGATAACGCTTTTTATCATCAGTCAAGCGATCACTATCTTTATAGTTCATTAACTGATCCCAGATTCGTTTCTTCCAATCGGATGGAGTTTCACATTTACGAATCACTGGAAATTGACAATTATCTTTCCATTCAGTGTTGCTCAAAATTGGGCAGTTATCTGTATAGACCATATTTAACGATTAAGTAATTTAGCGTATTATATAGTGTTTTTAGAGATTATGTCGTATTTAGGGATTTGGACCTATTAGATTTAATAACCTTATACAATATGAATATACGATTCAATTTTAGTGGGATTGGATTCTCGAACCATCTCTTCAAGAGTGTCATATTCGTCATATTTTGTAGGGTATTTACGATGAAAATGAGAGAGATGAGGATATGGATATGTATAACGGGTCATAAGGATATAGTTTAGAGTGTTGATTTTAAAGGGTCTGTTTGTGATTCGTGTCATTTTGCGATATGGTAGATCTTCAGAAAAAGTGCACTTCATATATTAAAGTATGGGAAGTAAAGTCTCTCGAGTTCAAGTGTTGGTATTTATATAGGATCTTATCAATCGCTCGTGTATATATTATGATCTATTCTCGGTGTATGGAATCTATTTCGGGCATGTGGTTCTATTTCGGGCATATTACAAACATCGTACAAGTATATGATTCTATTTCGGGTGTATTACAAACATTGTGCTAATTTTCCGGCAATAGGGATATATGGCACCATTAAAGATGGCACGGCAACTGTTGCAACGTGGTGACAAATAAAGCATCACCTAGTTGCAACTAGTTGCGACTTATAAAATTTTGGAATTGCAACGTGTTGCAATGGGTGACAAATAAGCGTCACGTACTTGCTGCACCATCTTTAGGCACCATCACGTCAGATCGTTATGGAAGTTTGTGGAACATGCGTAATTGTGTAACTGGATACCGAAAATATGCACCATTCACGAAATATACCAAAATACTGTGTATCAAACTGCTGGATTAGCAGAGTTAAAGAAATAATATTTGACTTGTCACTAGCCTCGTTATTAATAGCGATTTTATTATCTTGATTAATGAAAATACAAAGAACCAATACCATGAAATGTTAATATAAAGGATAACTGGTAGATCGGTAAATCGTATATTGTAATTGCTGTTAATTAATTATTACAGAATCTAGTCACCAGTGAAGAACCAATGCCATGAACACAAAGAATAAACCAGATATAATTCGTGTTAAGAGAAGCCATACTCATGAGATGCACAAGAAACTAAGCTAATTCATCTTTGTTTTGTGAAATTGAGATATATTGATCGCCTTTACTGTGAGATATAGCTTTACGAGCTACTGATATAAAAATGTGTGTTGTCTAGGAATAAATTCGCAGATTCGTCCTTAACAATTATCATTGCGATCAAACAATTAACCGAAAATCAATTTATTTGCCACAACATGTCACTCAATTCATCCGACATTTTTTTGCTCGTTATTTTCATCACTGTAATCGTGATCTATGATTTATTTAATCGGGACATCTTGATTATGGGGATACTCCACACAATTATCCCCGGAAACGCAATAATATATATAATTCCCGCCATAGCATTCATATATCTACGAAAAAATATAATGTCGCCTCAGATCCCGAGTGATCCATCTATAAAAAAACTCAAAAAATCGTTTTTGGTGCTTAACAATGAAATTAATAGAATGCGAACTAAAACAGAATGGAAAAGTGAAATTCGGTCTCAAGGTATTTCAGTTATTGATTTGCAGTAGCAATGTGGTTATATCGGACAAAGTTCGTCCACTCTGCATTAATGTGTTTTCAGCACTAACGTACTATCTTCGATTAAAGGACGAGAATCTGTAAGAAGCCACAAATCCGAATACCCCGATGAAACTGAGACTCTCTGGGTTGAATTTACCACCCTATTTAACGAGAGAAGAAAGAGGGAAGGACGCTCTCCTACGAAAATGTATAATGTCTTATCTGAAGAGATAGATCTCAGTCCAGCTACACTTGCTAGCTTCTATCGGCATCAGAAATCTCCTCAAAGAACTTCACTGGACAAAATCGAAGCTTGGGTCGAGAAAGAAGGAAAAAAGAAAGATAATTATTTTAGTAGCATAGGAAGTAGTAGTAATATATTCAATAGTAATGATGACGGTAATGATGATAGCTAGTGTGGGGTGGGAAAAGGAACTGCCATTTCTTTACAATGTAAAGGGCCTAGGATCCGGCAGACATGTCTTCATGTTTTATTCCTCCCTCTTTGTCTTCACCCTACGCTTCTATCTATTCATCATTTGTAATATCTATCAATAAAGTAAAATTTGCGTAATACAGATGTTCGATCAACATATATCACATGCTATATCACAGAAGAAAATCGAAGGTCATGGAACTTCTGCATGCATGATGTAATCGTGTGACCTGCTGATTGTTACTAACTCGTGGCATATGTAATTTCTTTGTGAAAAGTTTTTTTCGTCGTGCATTGCATCGCTCCAGTTCCACATTCCCTAAATCTACTCTTCCCATACCTAAATGAGATCAGAAATGAGCGGAGGGAACGTTTTAAAAGGACAGTATAATTACGTTGTGGTTGTTCGTCGCTTTATAGTGAATTCTTTACAAACTAACATTCTACTCAAAAACTTTTGCAACTAAAATATGTCGACTACTGTATTCAATAAAATTTTGGACTTTATGAAAGATGGACCAGTAAAGCATATTACAGCAGGGTCGGTAATTTATAAAGGCACAGAAGAAGACCAAACAATATCAAAAGATGAACTCTTAAAGTTGACGATTAACGCAATTCGGTCCATGAAAAATATTGCTGGTGAAGATTCTGAACGCTATTCTTTTTTTTTAGACATTTTTTTCATACATATGATGACAACGCAGACATTACTTGACAAAGTTAAAATAAATGCCTGAGCCTACAAGTACAAGTTATGACTTCGAACGTAGTGAAGGGCGTTTCGTCTCTGTGGAGTTATATTTAGATAAGTTATCGTCCTTGTGGCGGCCGAACAAGGATGGCAACTTTATGATAGTTCTGATAGCGCGCGCAAATGGGGTTGATAATACATATATTACAAAGTTAGACTAACATAATATTATTCTGCGTTAGTTCGAATGTGCCTATGAAACTGTCTGTAGCCTACGTGATATCAAGGCGTTGAATACGGTATGATGGATTAATTTTATAATAATATCTATGAAAATAAACTAATATACATTTGTAAAGGGTGAACAAATTCTCCTTGATGACGATACGATAAAGAAAAATATAAGATATTTACAAGGGAGGCTTTCGGGCGATTCATCTCCCCTTTCTGTAGAACTTTATCAAAACGTGAAAAACATTTCCATTACAAACCTAACCTGGAAAGATCCTCTAGCCAGTCGAGTCATAAGTGATGATTCAATCGTAGTAGAAAAGTTGTCACCTAAACAGCATCAAAATTTTATGGTAAGAATTGCTTGTTTTCTTTGCCATAATTAACGTTTTAATTATATAAATTGTTCCATAACAGAAACCAGCACGTAATATGGTCGTCACACTCCCAGACTCGATCCAAGATAAATGCCATGAGTTCGTATCAGGGTTTTCAGAAGAATATACTGACGACTTATGTATAAAACTTACGCATAATGGGAAATGGAAAGAGTCGGATGAAACCCTTATAGGAGTTACACAGGATATTCTTGATGTAGTGTAAGTAATTTTCAAAATGGACGAAGTTTCTAAGATCCTTAAATTAATAATATTTTTGATTATAGGGCCGATGTTTGGATGAATCCAGCATTTGGACCGGAACTTATGAAAACACAAAGTGAGGGAACGTATGTAACAGATGTAATAATCCCTTCGATTCGGGCATCGTTGAAAGGGCTACCATATAGGCAATCTGCATTTATCAGCACGTAAGTCGTTTTATTTAAGTAGTATTATATTTATCACTATCAAAGTCACGTTTTCAGAAATTTATTATAGTGCGGAGCGACAAAGCATTGCCAGCGCGGATAGGAAAGGGGATGGATATTTTGGAAAACGGCCAGATTTCATGTATTTACAAAAACGGGAAGGTAAGATATTTGAGCTTGTATTTGGCGAATGCTCACGTTTATTATGTAGCGATACCAAGAAAAGGGAAGACGAAATAAAATTATGGAGGGAAACAAACGATGGTATGTTTTGGATACGACAAGGCTGTAAACCGGAAAAAGATCAATTTGGGATTGTGGGAATTCAGGTAGCAGGTAAAGTTTTGGTGCGATAAGAATATTTTAGAACTCTAGTCCATTGTTTACCGATTTAATAACAAGGTATGATATTATAGGGACCGAGATCCAGTTGAATGTACTCATTAGGGATAACCTTGATACACATCGATATTATCATCTGAAAAAAACACAAATTCCCATACAGTGGTCCGAACAAGCCTTATCAACTTTACCTGAATTTTTTGAGTTATTGCTGAATTTACGGGTATTTATATTAGTACACCAAATTTCATTTATACGTATATCAAAACTAATTTTATTTTAAATAGAATATCCTGATCGTTAATTTATCTCTGTTAATGCAAGTACCCACAAGTAAGACACATCGCGTCGAAAAAAGTACCACGGTATCATCACCTAGAGAAGAAGTACTTGACGAACAAAATAAAAAGAGGCAGAGAAGATCCAAGAAAACATTAGGATCTATTAAGCATAGAAGCGCGTTTTTTTAGAGTAATATAGATGATTGACGTGTGACCGCATGATAAATTGCGCCAGTCATCAGTATATTAGCCTACGTAACGTAGTCATTTCATATTAGCCTACGTAACGATTGATTCTATATAAACCACAAGTTTTCTACAAAAAAATTTTTTCTCTTCGGATTCTAACTTGCTCCAGACCCATATTACTTTTATAAATTTGTTGATAAAATGCCTGATCCCCAACCTTTTGTTCGTTGGTTCACATATCTGGTGGCCACCTTCGTCAGCATTCCGATTATCTTTTTCATATATTGGATCATCATAACAGCCATTGTTGTTGGAGCTGTGATTTTTATGGTCGAAGGATTTTTCATATTTTTTGGTGGACTTATAGTATGTACATTTCGTCCACCTACTCACCTTTCTAATTGCATAAATGATCCAAAGCCTCTTCTTTTGCATCACTTAGTTCTTACCTATCACCGGAATCTTTTTTTTGATTGCTTTAATTTCTGGTTTTATTATCGAATTCGTTTATATCTGTATCAAGGGTTTCGTTCGAAGCAAGTATAAATTTTTGATCGACAATTACGTAATAATTGTATAACATGATAAATGAAATTTTACGCCAATCAAGAGTTTAATTCTGAATGTCTTTTCAATATACAGCACGTTTAAAGGTTCCCCAATTACCGGACGAACCGTTCGATGAAAATAGGTGGGTAAACATCACGCACGTTATTTTTTTAATATTTGTTAAGTGTTAACTGGGTTTATTGCAGGTTGCCTCTTCAAATTGGTTCAAACGTATCAGTTGAACACTACAACGCTTTCCTTGACCGCTGTGAGTCATCTGGATACAAATTCCAATTAAGAGATAACGGCGACGTATTCATTATTGATATGGCTGATGGAGAACATGAGTTTGTTGTTGCGCTACTACAAAAATATTTAAATCTTCCCAACGGTGGTATTATCTTGAATCCTCCAATAGATATTATTGGTCAACCATGTAAGTAAATTCCTTCCAGTCTGATCTTTGGCTTGTAATCTATTTTCTAATAGTTTCGCATTCATCCTATAGTTCACTATTGTCCATCTGGAAATGGAGAAAAGATTGCACCAGACATTGCCGTGTATCCAAGTGAGGCTTATATTCCGAAACCTACTCTTCCGTATCCCGGACCTCCTCCTAGTGATAAAATTGTAAGTTTTTTGATTTGGTGTATAATTTTTATTGTTTTCGTTTTAATATATTTCACAGGGAAACCCACATGCAAGGATAGTATGTGAGGTGGCTTTGTATCAAGACACCAATGTCTGGGAGATTAAGTGCCAGCGTTGGATGCGTCAGCAATACGTGCGATGCGTGTTTGGGATTAAGATTCACGGTAAAAGGTCTATAAAGAACTCACAAGGACAATATCATCGGTCGATGACGGTATGTCTTGCTCACATGTTTCATTATTTTGCGGTTCTGTACTTAAAAGTTTTTTTTGAGTATAGGCTAAGCTCTGGCGCCAAGGAGTGAGAGGATTCCGAGTGTGGGATTTTGGGACTCTTCAGAAAGGATCTCAGGTTGCAACTGGGTGCAATGCACCAAACCTTCCTGCCTACCAAGTTAGCATTCCAGTGTCAGATGTATTCTGGAACCCACCGATCATTGCGGGAGTTCTGGTTGTGTCTGGATATGTTGAGATGGTTCCTAATACGATAAATGCCAATAACTTTAATATTGATCTATACAGCATTCAGCAGTTAGTATTGAGAAAACAGAATAACAATTAATTAACGCTCTATATTTATGGAATGTTCTGGAAAATCCGTTAAACCTGAGAATTTTATTTCTGTGTACGCTCATGCAATTTATTTTTGCGCAAATAAACCTATGGGATATTTTCTTTTTGTACATGTAATATCTTGAATTTTTACGGTTTTATTAAGAAAGGAAATCGCGAACTGAGATTACAAACTTGCATTTACTAATTCCAAGATGTCGATTTATAAAATGGATCACGATCATGTATACTAACGACCAAGTATATGCCATCTTCTCTCCTTATACATGTCCCACTCGAATGAATGACAGGATAGAAAAATATAAAGTGAAGCTTTTTTTGTGAACAGGGAAACTGAAAGACGATGACTTCCACTAAGCCCCAACTTTATATATCGCGTCATAGCATAAAAAATATATATCCCACACTTTACTTGCTAAATACGTCTACCCTTTACTTATTTATAAAATATTTCTGATTGATGAAGAAACCACCACTACTTCTGATACCAACAACAACTGAGATAAGGTTCATTATGATGAAGTACTTCTTGGTATATCATTGTAGCTTCTTTTGCATGTTCTGCTTCGAAGAATTTGACATGACCTTGTAAGAGGGAATTATTTTAGAAAAAAAAGATTAGTATTTATATATCCGAAATCTTGGCACGTGATTTTGATTGATTGCAGTCATAAAGGTTAGGTTAACATTGTGTTTATTCCATGCATCAATCACGGGCTCTATTATACCCATATCTGAGAATTTAGGAGACCCGGGTCTTTTACTAATAATTTAAGATAAACAAAAAACCCTCCAGTTTCTGAACAATATACCCCGGGCCTTTTATATGGCCATTTACGGTAGTGATTCCTTATACGTATAAATACGGTTGAATACAAATGTGATGCTGAAATTATCAGTTATATACATGTATATTCTATCGGGTATAGGAAGTTTCTCATCTACTTATAATATAGTCGTGGTTATTTTTTTAGTATAATAAAGTTTGTCCGCATTTAAGGCTTATGTTTTTTAACTCGTGTATGTACATCGGAATAATAAAAAGATTATATGCCGATATCTATACATACTTTATTGCATGGATATCAATGTGTACGTACTAACTCATAAATCGAAATTTGAATAGATCTATGCTTTGTATAAAAAATACGGAAGACAGGCTATGGAAGAGAACACCGAACTCAAGAGCAGAATCGATGAGTTAGAGAAAAATAGGACAGATACTGTTGCTGAGAACGCTGAACTTAGAGCTAGAGTTGTGAAATTAGAACAGAATATAGATGAACTTAAAAAAGAATTAGAATCTAAGAAAAATCGAAAATTTCAGGAAAAATGTATTCTAATAGCCCAGATACTTCTTAATGAGGAACCCGTAGTTGAATATCGTCCATCTTTTATGGAAGGATTAGAACTTGATGCCTTCTTCCGAAGTAATCGAATTGCATTAGAGGTGCAAGGAGCTCAGCATCGGCTCCATAACACTAGCTGGTATAAAGATGTCAAAAAACTCGAGGATATTGTTAACCGTGATCAAAAGAAAAGAACCCTTTGTCAACTTAATGGGATTTATCTTCTTGAAGTATGGTATGATGAAAATCCAGAAGTCACTATTCCTAAGAAAATATATAAATTTAGAGAGTTTATTGATAGAAAAATCTTTAATCTTGATTAACCTTATAAATCTTTACATGGCTGAATACAATGACTTAGCATCATGTGTAATAAAATTGATTATATGCATAGCTTATTCATAAATTGTTATATTGCTCAAACTGGATATAGTGATTACTTTACTTATTCTGTATCATAAAAAAGAAAATATAAGAGATAATATAGAGGGTGAATGGGGGTAGTGGGGATTATGTTAATACAAAAACCTATCGTCTCAAATGCTGGAAATCTTATCAAAATTCAATCCACATAGTAACAGTGAAAGCATAGACTACTGATTTCGAATAGCGGAGCTAGTGCTAATGCACATATGAACGTCCTCTGAAGGTCTGACCAATTCAACTCGATATTCACTATTTTTTCGGATACGTTACGCATTATCAACAAACCAACTATTTTTTTCTATCGCTGGTTATCTATGTCCCACAGGTTGATCTCTGACTTGTCGATTTAAAACACATGACATCGCTCCCCTGAGGCCCGTTATAACGTGATGTAATTTTGCAGTTACGATGCGGTTATAATTATTTTCAGATTGAATCTGGATCTAGTTCTGAATCGTCTAATGATGATGAAGATTTTACTGTAGATGTGGTAAAAGTAAAGAAGCGTGATTAGTAATTGTATAGATCTATAATATCTGATATCTCAGTATTTTCTATTGTGGAACAATGAGCTCCGCTCTTTCTAGTCGTTGGAGCAATTGGTCTGTCATTCATCACACTGTAATGATCTGATGCTATATTAATTACCTTGTGTCTTAATGCCAATTGACAGAGACGTTTACGATGGGCATCGTTCTTACCTCCATGAATTGTAATAGCATGTTCAGAACCAATTTTTCTCAAATGCGATGAGCTTATTCCATAAATTGCTAGAAAATTATTAATTGGGTGGACGTTTACATCACCATCTTTATCTTTTATTAAAAATGGAAATTTATTAGGAATTGCTTTCTGAATTCAAATAAGTAATTCTCTAGCTAGTAGTGGATCTTTCTCCATAGATACTAATGGTCTAGGTTCGTCTTTTTTATTTTTGGCATATCCAGTGCAGTACCAAGAATATTTAGGATTATACCATTCAGTAGTATCTGCTTTATAATACTTAATATAGAGGTTTCCCACATCTGCCGGTCTCATACATAACATTATCATTATATCGATTAAATTTTGCATAGAGGAAGGTTTTGTTATATCACACTTACTAAGTCTTTCCTGAACATTTTTCAGATAAAAGAATTCTGGACAATCGAACCCCTCGTCTTCACGGAGTTCCTGATTTATTGCTTGTTCTTTATTTAATTTTTGAGTAATATTGGGTATATATATTGCTTCTATTGTAAGATATTTAGCATTAAGTATACGCAATTTTTTTCGAAGCAATTTAAGACGTGAAGATTGAGCTATTACAGTAGGAGCTGTTTTAGCTAAGTTATATGCTAGCGTATTTATCTCTTCGGGTTCAAGATTATCTTCATTTTCCTTAATATATTGAGCGAGCTTTTCAATCGGGTCTCGCCCTGTAACACGCCTTCCGGAAGCCTGGATAGGAATTAAAGCATATGTTTGATCTTTGCTAAATCCTAATTTTTGGATTCTATTCCGAGCATGATTACGGGCTTTATAATCTTTTAACTCTTTACATATTTTTTCAGAATAAGTACTAAGCTTAGCTATACTCATTTGAGGAGTTAATTTATACTGATCTATGAAATTTGTAGCTACTTTCGACATTGTTGTTATGGTATAATTGTGTGGACTATAACTATGAATATATTTTTTCAAATCGAAATTAATTATCCGTGGATTAGTATTGCTATATCAAAAATTAAATGGGTCGTGGTTATTGTAATTCTATCGGAAAATGGACGCGAACAAGACACGGAATAGATCGAAGATTTTAGAATCAATATATACGTACGCCAGGTATATGATTATACTTCGTGCATAGAATTGGGTAAGTCAGGTATATGATTCTTAAACATAGCAATTTGTATACGCAATTCATCCTGCTTTTTTCTGTGGTAATTCTCTTTACTTTTATATTTGCCTACATGTTTATTGCATGCATTATATTTAGACCTATTTGGCTCGCCACAATCTCTACAAAGAGTATATACTGGAGATTTATGATGGATATAACATTTTTCTGATTTACTATTTCGACCACAGATTTCTCCAGTTCTACGAATTTGTGAGCAATTGTATAATATCATCATAAGTATATATAATAAACTTCAATCAAATTTTTGGAATAATTAATTTTATTTTAAAGATTTATCTATCGATAATATAGTTTCAAAATAATACTACATATACTTTTTGTCAGATCAAACAACGGCATATACAAACAACGGCATATACAAACAACGCATATATACAAATCAATAAATGAGTTTGTCTAGTGAAGCAAAAAAACGTCTTCATGAATCGTTACAGCAACAGTGCTTAAATCAGAAGTCAGCCGAATATAATGAAGCAAAAAGGCTTTTTATGGATTTAACGGATCTTGACTATAAACCTGGCCATAGAGAACATACATTTTATAAATACTGGCTTGCATCCAATGGCCATACTGATAGAAATGATACTGCACTTTTAGACGCATACCAGCCCGAAGAGATTTATTCTCACTATATAATTCGAATAAAAGAAAAGTTTACATTGGTTAATCATCCCTCTGAAGTTTATAGAATACCTGATACTCACGAATGTATTGATGGTAACCAGCCTCTTCGTTTGATTATTGATATTGATGCAAGGCAAAAGCCTGACCCTACAAATCCTGAAGTATTTTCCTTAGACAATAAAAAAATTACACGAGAAGATTTGTTATCTCGAATTTTAGTCGCTTGTGCAGATGCATTAAGTCTTATTCCCGATTATATGCCTTACTTAAATTCTTTTGCCTTAGCTAGTTCATCAAATGCTGAGAAATGTAATTGGCATATTATTTATCCTCGCGCCCGATTCATAGATTATAGAGAGCTTAAGGGATTCACAGAAAAGGTTATGGAATTAGTTGGGGAACCTTATTCAAAATTTATTGATAATGGCCTTCCCAAAACACATTTCAACCTTCAGCTTCTAGGATCAGCAAAGGAAGGTCGTATAAAAAGACCGGCTATTTCTTCAGTTAAAAACGGATTTAAAAATCTAGATGATTATCTGGTTCAGCCTAAAGAGAATTATTCCGTGATCTGGCCACGAACCTTTTCTTCTGAGGAGTCAGTAAAAACGGAATTTCAACCTATTGATGACGATGATGCTTTGGTTAAAGGAGCTAATTTAGCTATTGCAGAATATGGGTGGCTTCAGATTGGAAGAATTGAGAAGGGATTCATTAACTTTCAAGCACAATCTGTTAAAGAATGTCCCATATGTGATGTTAAGCATGATAAAGATCAACTCTATGAATTTATTCGTCAAAATGGGTATTTCGTACTTAAATATTATCGTCAAAAACAATATAAGCCGGATCATAAGGGGCTGAGCTTTGGTAAGGTATCAGACAAAGTTGAGTCGAAAGAAAAGCCTAAGTGGGGATTAAATGAAAGAATAGCCAAAGCAGTATTAAATCCACGCCCACTTGTCGAATTATCTGGAAAAATCATCAATGTAAAGGAAATGAAAGATGCACCAGAAGCTTACCCCGATTTCTTAAGCAAGAATCTCACTACAACTCTTATTCGCTCACCTGTTGCTAGTGGCAAAACAAAAACACTAAGAGAAATTCTCGATTCCTTAGCCAAAAATGGAGCAGATTTGCCTTGTTTTAACTGGATTTCATATCATAAAACTCTTAGCAATGAGACTAAAGCTAAAGTTGAAATATTGCAAAATTCAGGACTCTGTGTATGCCATTATCAAGAAAATGAGGGTGATTTAGCTATACGTGACTGGGATGTTATTATTGTTCAAGTCAAAAGTACACATCGTCTCAATTTCTATGGAAGGCATTCTTATATAGTTATCTTAGACGAAAATAATGCTATTATGCGTTAAATGTCTAGTGGAGTTCATGCACGTGAATCTGAAAATGCTATGCGGGATTTATTAAAATCAGCTGTTCATGTTATTTCTATGAACGCATTTGCAAACGAATCAACTTTAAACTTTTTGAGACAATATCGAGGTGGAGATATAAGAATTTTTGATAACAAATATAAGCCACGTAAAGGTGAAACTGTTAAAATTCTTTATGATCCAGATAAAGGATCAGAAACTATACGTAGGGGTCTTAAAATGCTTCAGGAAGGTAAACGAGTTGCTTTTTCAATGATCTCATGCAAAAAAGCACGAGCTTTGGCAAACCAAGCTTTCAAATTGCAAAAACCAGACAGCTCACACGTTTTATTACGAGTTTATTTTGGCCAAATGGATGGAAAGCAATGGCAGGATGACTTTGCTGATATTAATGCTACTTGGAGTGGTCTTGATTGTGTGATTTATACAAGTACTATAGAAGCTGGCATCTCTTTTGAAATTTTCAATCATTTTGACGCAATTATAGGAATAAGTAATATTAATACAGGAGTGCATGCTGAAGCTTTTGCACAAATGTTTTATCGAGTTCACGATTGCCCATATCATATTATTTCTCTTTATAATAGTAAAAAAACTGGCATTTTCAAAGAACCGAATCGTGATCTCATTCGTGCTGAACTCTCTGCCTTGAGACCTGGAGATTTACCAACTGCTATAAAAGGGCATCGTGAATGGAATAAAATTAATGATTGCTATACACTCGATTCATCTCCAGCTGTAGAGACTTATATTGAGGTCAAATATCAAAGACGTTTATCAGCTAAATATTTTCCTGAAATTCTTTGCAATCTTATTGCTAGTACTGGAGCGATACTTGAGTTAATTTCAGCAGAAGATACTGAAAAAGTCAACAGAAATGAAATTTCTCATACTATTAAGAATATTGAGA
>CAJVPL010001406.1:0-14212 GCA_910591945.1 Ambispora gerdemannii | reverse complement strand
ATTTTTAATCAGATTTTTATCAGATTTTAATCCAGAAATTTGTTAACAAAACTTGTGATTTTCCGGAACTAAAAAACCAGATTATTTCCTGATTTTTGTCTTTTATAGGGATTACTTTGAGATTGAATACTGAAAAGGCAAAATTCATTCCAATATTGATCCACTTTCTAGAATTCCATATTACATTATATCCAATTATCATTCAACATAAATTTTAATGACTATATAAATCTCATTAATTACTTAATCTCTTATCATCTATTGGATAATCTCTCAATAGACAAATAAAAATGGTTAATGGCAAATCTTAGAAAATACATTGTTAAAAATAATATTCTATATAAAAAAATAAAAATAATGAAGAACAATCACTTCAGGTAATCAAAATCAATGAAATTGAAGACATTTTAAAAGATAGACATTCAGATTTGCATGCTAAATATTTAGGTATAGAAAATACTTTTTACAAAATTAACAAGTAGTACTTTTGATCTCAAATATTAAAAGATATTGAACAATATATCAAATTATGTAATATATGTCAACAGAAAAAAAAGATAAAGAAAAATAATATGCTAACACCAATTAAAGTTGAAGAATCTTTTGAAAAGATTGGTATTAATCTAGTTGAATTTCTAGCAATAACAACAAAAGAAAATTATTATAGCAATTGACTATGCTACCAAATGGATTAAAGCTAGAGCTATAAAAGATGCAATAGCAGTATCAATTATATCTTTTCTAACTGAAGATATTATAACTTAACATGATTTTCCAAAAGAATTAATTAATAATCGTGATATTACTTTTGTAAATAAAATTGTGCAAGTATTTAATAAAGCAAATCAAATTAAATATCACTTGGCAATACCATATTATTCACAAACAAATGACTTAGTAGAATGAATAAATTAGACCATATGTAGAATTTTGTCAAAATATGTTTAACTCTATTAACAAGACTGGGATGAATATTTACTATATATACTTTTTGCTTATAGAACAATATGTCAAAATACAACTCATTATGAATCATTTTATTCAACATATGAAAGATTTGTATCAACATCCTTTGACTTGGAAATGCAAATTGACAATAAATAATTAAATAAAAAAACAGTAGTTATAAAACAAGTATATGAAATAATTAATCAATTGAACTCTGACTGAGAAAAGCAGTTCAAAATATTGAAAGCAACAACAAAAGCAGAAAGAATATTATAATCAAAATAAAACTGCTCAACAGTTTCAAATTGAACAAAAAGTTTTACTTTGCCGAATGGAGACACAAAATTGGCATCATGACAAATTTGGTGAAAAATAAAAAGATCCTTACTATATTCATAATGTCTATGAAAAAGGTGCTTATAAATTAAGAATCTTGAGTGAAAAAGTTCTCAAAAATTCATACAGTGAAGATCACTTGAAAATTTATAAAGAACAAATATATTTATAACCTGTAATTATTATAGATAATAGAAAATAGTGAAATGATAGAAACATCATTTATACAACCACAAAAGAAAAAGTTTAGAAAAATATACATAGTTTGCAAAGCAAAATCTTTAGTCAAAGAGTACTATCATCATTCACTTTTTTTTTAATCACCTGACATGAGATATTATCAGATTCCGAATGATATTCAATCAATTTCTATTTATAAATATTTATTTATCTATTTATTTATTTATTTATTTTTAATTATCTTTTATTTATATCTAGTGATATTATAAATCATCAATCATTTTAATTATTTATTATGCAATTTTTATTAATTATTAGTTATTATATTTTATTAGTTCTTGATTTCTAATTATTAATTTATTTAATTTTGATTATTAATTCATCTAATTTATTTAATATAACACCAATATTTCGCTAATTTCAATTGTAATACTTAGATTAATTTGTATTATATTTATCATTTTATGATATTACGCATATTATAACTTTATTGTTCTTTACATCGTTACAAATCTTATAGATCTGTATTACTTTAACATGTATTTAAATAAATGTAATTTAACATAGAAAATTAGATATCTTGTACTTTATCTTTGGTCTTGACAATAATAAAGAATAGATCAAACTGCTGATTATTCTAATTATCTTATTCTTATTGAATTTCTTGTCTTCCTTGTTATAATAATTTATTACGTGTTAAATTATTATTCATATTAGTTATAAAGCTTCACTTGTGATAATTATAAATATAATCTTTGTCACTTGATATTGGAACTCATATTTTAGAAAGACTTATATTATATACTTTTGTGTGAATACAGTCACTATCATCTATCTCATAAATATCTTCATTAATAAAGATCACAGATTGGTGACAATGCTATATTTATAATAATTATTTGTTACTCAATTTTTTCAATCTAAAACTAATCTATTTTATTTAAAATAAGATTTAATTTATCCTATAAATTATCTTGTGATACTTGCCTCAATATTTCACACTTTTTGTTGAGTGTAACTAATACTATAAATTACTATTAAGCTAATTTGGTCTTTAAAAATTAATTAATATGTGTTTTTATATTAATAATAATATAAAAAATAATACAAATTAAATACAAATAATATGAAATATATTAAAAGTAGAATGGATAATATAAAATAAAATAAAATAATATGAAATATAAAATGAATAGTATGAAATATATTTAAATAGAATAAAATAAGAATAGATAATATAAAATATAAGATAAATAGTATAAACTAAAAAGAGATTGTAATTTATAAATTATATATTTACTAACTATTCAATAAAAATATACTTAAAATAATGTGATATATTTTATATTAGATACTAAAATATCATATAGTAACAATATATAGAAGTAAAATAATAATAAAATAAAATAATATATATAAAAATGAAAAATTGAAAAAGTAAAATAATATATATAAAGTGAAAAATTGAAAAAGTAAAATAATAAAAAAGTAATATATATATAAAAGTAAAAAGTTGAAAAAGTAAAATAATATTAGAAGATTTTATTATTATATAAATATTTTTATAATTTTTATATTTTTTAATTATTTTTGAAATTTGAAATTTTTAAGTTATTATTATAACAATATAATTAATAATTACTAATTAAAATTAATATTAATTAATATTTATTATTAATATTAATTAATATTTATTATTAATATTAATTAATTATTAACTAAAAATTAATAATTAATTTTGATTAGCAATTGATTAATAAAAAAATTAATTATTATTAATTTTTTTTAATTAATAATAATTAATTTTCAGTTAACAATTAATTGCTAACTTATTTTAAAAGTTTATGATATTGAAGTACTAATTAAAAATAACAAAAAGATAATTTTATATATAATCTTGATTTTTACTCTAATTCTAATACTAAAATTATCCTTTAATACTGTGATAAATATTTATTACATGTTTATTATACTTTAATATATTTCTTCTTTTGATAATTAAATTGAAAATAATAAAATATAATTATATTTAATAATCATATAATATATAATCAAAAATTATTATTAGTAATTACAAATATAATTTCTTTATATTATTATAATAAAATAATTATTTATTATTTATTATTTATTATATATATTAATAAAGAAAAAATATATTAGTACTATAATTATTTTAAATAAAGAATTTTTTACTTTTAGTAAAAGAATCATATAAATTAAAAGAGAAAATAAACTAATAAATTGATTAGTATAAAAATAAATATTTATAACCACTATTATATATATTTAGAATTTAGTTATTTAAATATAATTTCATAAAAATTTATTTAAATTCTATATATTATATAAAATTTGAAAACAAATTTGTCTGATTGCACAAATAACTTAAATTAATAAATTTTGTATAAATTTTTATTAAAAATTACAAATTGAAATATACAAAAATTAAAATAAATAAAAAGATTCTAAAAATAATTTTATTAATTAATTTTGCAATCATTTTAAGAAAATATATTTTCATATTTTAAAGAATATATTTAAATTTTTAATTAAATTTATTTTAGAATTATAAAATAATAAACAATTAAAAATATATAATTTAGCTAGATTTCTTAGTAAAAATAAAAAAATTCAATTTTTATTATGCTTTATTAGAAAATCTAGCTAAATTACATTTTTTTAATTGTTTATTATTTTATAATTATAAAGTAAATTTAATTAAAAATTTAAATATATATTTTTTGAAATATAAAAATATATTTTCTTAAAAATAATTGCAAAAATAATTAATAAAATTATTTTTTAGAATCTTTTTATTCTTTTTAATTTTTGCATATTTCAATTTGCAATTTTTAATAAAAATTTACACAATATTTATTAATTTAAGTTATTTATACTATTAGACAAATTTGTTTTTCAAATCTTATATATTATAAGATTTAAATAGAAAGAAATCAGAAAATATATTAAAAAATATAATAAAATATATTAGTTAATAAATTAAAATTATAAAATTTACTAATTTTTTTCAGAAATAAATCAAAAAATATAACAAAATATTATAAAATATATAAAAAATTAATAGAAAAAATAATTTGAAATTTAATAGAAAAATCTAAAAATTTGCTAAATTTTTTGAGAAAAAAGAAAATATTTTTATAATTAAACTAAAAATTTACTGGATTAAACAATAAACTTTCAAAATTTTAAAAAAATAATAATTCAGAAAAAATTTGAATATTTTTAGAAAAAGAACAAGTTAGTTTTTTTTGAAAATATTTTAAAAAAATTTAAAAAATTATTCAGATTTTTTCAGAAAAAAAACAAGTTTTTTATTTTTTTTTGACAAAATCTGAATAATTTTCGAAATTATTTTTTAGAGAATTTTTTGAATTTTTTATAAAATTATTTTATTATTAATATATATAATAACAATCAAAAATAATGCAACAATATCAAAATTTATTATTTAAATATAGTAAAATATAGATTTTTCTCTTATATAAAAGTTTTTAATTTTACTAATAAATATTTTTTATTTTTATATTAAAATAAAGATAATATTATATATTTTAATATATATTTTTTCAAATTTTTTAAATTTAATCTAATAAAATTATTCTAATTGCATATAAAATTAATTATTTTTTATAATTAAAATATATAAAAAATAATTAACTTTATATGTAATTAGAACTACTTTATCAGATTAAATCTAAAAAATCTAAAAAAAAATATATGTTAAAATATATAATATTATTTCTATTTTAATATAAAAATAAAAAATTTTTATATAAAAAGAAAAATCTGAATTTTACTATATTTAATTAATAAATTTTGATATTATTACATTATTTCTAATTATTACTATATATTATAATTATTTATATTAAATAATTAATTAAATATTATTATTATATATTAATAATTAATAATATTAACTTAAAAAAATTAATATAATTTAGTTAAAGTTCTGAAAAAAAGTTTAATTCAATTCAAATCTAATTTAATTTGAATTAAATTCAATTTGAACTTGAATTAGATTAAAAATAATATTTCAATTAATTATAACTAGTGATAACCAATTAGAAATTATAATTTAATTATAATTAATTTTAATAATTAATTAAAAAATTGTGATTAAATTGCAATTTATTTTTAAATTAGACTCAAATTTGATCAAAATCCAATTCAAAATTTAAATTCAATTAAAATTTGATTCAAGTTCAGTTTGAATTCTAAACTTGACTTGAATATAATTAAAATCCAGTTCAAGTTCAAGTAAATATTCAAAAAGATTTTAAATAAAGTTGTGGATTATAATTAGAGCTACAAATTAAAATAGTTAATATTGAGCAAAGTTATAGTCAGAAATAAGTTATAAAATAGTTGGTATTAATAATAAATATTCAAATAGTTATATAACATTTACAATAAAATTCAATAAATATAAAAATGAAAATATTTTAGTTATCACTAAATAAATTTTTAATTCTTAATAAATACTATAAATTGTATTTATAAATAAAGTTGTAGCTCAAGTTTAGAGCTACAAGATACTATCGCTATATACTGATCTTGAACTGAACTCAAACCAGACTTGAGCTCATATAATGGTTCAATTCGAGTCCGGTTTGAGTTCAGTTTGAATTTCAAACCAGACTCAAACCCAGGCAAAAGTCCAGTTAAGTTCAGTGCATAGAAACACTAGATTCAGTTCTGATTTAAAAAAAACTGGTCTTTTTGAATCAAAATCAAATCAGACTGAATTGTAACATCTCTACAGATAGATGCTCGAAACCTTTTATCTTTTTGCTCACGCCTTAAAAGATGTCATTCAAAAAACATGATGAGCAAAAATCCAAACATAGCTATAACATCCCATCGAAAAATTCGAAGAAGCCAAAAAGGACAATAAAGTTCGTGGTGGTGTTGGTCATTAAATATTTAAAATTACCGATGATTTAAAATATAATTCGATCAACTAAAACAAATATCAATATACAGTAAAAACGATATTGATCAAACTCTGCTGAAACTTTCAACCACATTGAAAGGTCTTTCAGCATTTGAGCGCAGGTTTCTTATTCGCATGCATTTCGATCTCGAATTTATTCAATTAATGACGTCAACGCTACATTAGCAGTTTCTAAAGTTATTGACAACGAATTCATTCTAAATAAAAATAAATGATTCAATCGTCAATATGATACCAATCTCACATACTAAAGAAAAAGATCAAGATAGCTGAAAAGTCAAAGTAAAACGATTAAAGGTTTTAATCGTATTTCAATGGTAGATGTACGTACATATATTTAAAAGCAAATTACATGTAATGTACGTAATCGTAATACAGCATTTAAAATAACAAGAATGATGCGAGTTTAAGAAATTACGATTTTTAGGGGCATAATTGTCTCTTCCCGAACCTAAAGATTGAAATAGAATTAAGTTTTGAAAGAACTAGTGTCAAAAAAATATCACCAAAAAATAACCAACCAAAGTGCAAAAACGGTACAAAGTAATTTTGCTGGATTCTTCCACGGGGTCCATTGTTTAGTGAGTTTTTTCGCATCCCTTTAAAATGATAAAAACCGTGTAATTTAATACTAAATAGATGATTATTATCTTTATTAAATAAATTCGCATAAACACAAACTCTCTTCTAAACCGATTCTTCAACATTCTCTCCGTAGAATTCCAACAATATCCAGCGCCAAACAACCCAAACCTCTTTTTGCCTCCACAATCGAGATAAAAATCCTCAACAGTCGAAATTCTAGGGATTTCGTACCAATCCGATTCTCGAACTAAATCTCTGTCAAGAATTTCGTTTTGATCGATCCTCGTTCCGTTTTGAGTATTATGAATTACCCAGATATCATTTGTATCGGTTTCCACAGCGATTCCGTAATGACCGATTATTTCGGATATATTAAAGGAGATCGAATTGGGAAAGTAAATTAGCTTAGCTTGTTTCACTCGTTGTTTAAGAATTTCTTTATTGTTGGGTTTAGTTTGCATTTTTTTATTGATTCATTCTCTATATGAATAGATTTGGTTTATATACATTTTTGCTTATTGACAACTAAAAAATTTAGTTGATGCATTTGTTAATTTTTATCATGCAAACATTGATGCATTTGTTAATTTTTAATCATGTAAACATTGATAAATTTTAGAAATGTTGCTATGAAGATAAAACCATAATATGTATTATTATTTTTGACATTAAATTGTCGTGTATAAAGCAAAAAAGTCACATTAATATATATGCGTTTCAATAGTTTTTTTTGGCACAAGTTTATTTTAGAAATTATCGTTAAAATATATTAAAGATTCACTATGTAATTTCTTACTAATAGCTTTGAGGTTAAATTAAAGTCGAAATTTCTACATGAGAGGATATACATTAGTAGCACTCGTCCTGAAACGTTGGAATACAATGGCCTAGCAGAATATTGGACACTTTTTAAAATATAATAATACAAAAATCAATAAAAAACAAGCTTTATTGTTCTAAGCTAATATATTTATTAAAACATATCGTACACTGCTGATTAGTTCAAATAATAAATAGAAAAATCTAAAATCTAATGTCAAACTGAAATTTATATGAAAAAAATATTTTATTTTATAAAGATACAAATATCTTCATATTCAATGAACTAAATTAAATAAAATTTTAATAGCAAATTCATCAAGTCAAGTGGAGATATCACATCTCAAAGATAATATTCAAACTCAGAATAAACTTTTTTTGAAGAAAATAGTTTTTTGTGAATATTTTTATATTCAATGAATCAACTTAAATGATTTTGATATTATTAGATTCATCTTGACTAGGTGAATCTAATAATATCAAATCATTCAATTTGGTTTACTGGAGATGAAGATATTCACAAAAATGCTTTTTTTAAAATTTTATCCTGATTTATATAGTATTTTTGAATTATTATATCTCAATATCTAGTACTCCAAATCGAATGATTTTGATATTATTAGATATATCTTAACTTGGTAAATTGGTTGTTAAAATTTTATTTAATTTGATTTACTAGATACAAAGATATTTGTATTTTTATAAAATATAATATTTTTTTCATGTAAATTTCAGTTTGACACTAATTTTATTTTTTATTTGAACTAGTTATTGAAATTACTTGAAATTTTGATATAATATACAATATGTTTTAATAAATCTATTAATTTAGAATAGTAAATCTTATTTTTTATTGGTTTTGCATTATTATATTTTAAAGTATTAATAATATTTTGCTAAATTATTGTACTAAATTTGTAAGAATTCCAAATTATTTTCTATTTTATAAAATTATATATAAAGCATTAATTAATTCCAAAAAAAATTAGAATCTCTGAAAATGCTAAGTTCTTCTTTAATTAATAATATAATTTATTTTTTTAACTTTTAAATATTGATCAATTAATATAAATTAATATATAGATAAATAATATTTTTTTATAATATCTAGATTTTATATTTATTAAATTATTTAATTAGTAATCAAAAGAAAAAGATTTAAATATTTACTAATTTAATTTTTTGTATTATTTATATATATTAATAATTAATATTAATAATCAATATTTATAATTATTATTTATATTATAGTTTCAAAAAAGTTCAAGTTTGATTCAGTTCAAGCTTAAAACAAATTCGAATCTTATTAAAAATCAGATTTAAAAATTTAAATTCAATTAAATCTGATTTGAGTTTAATACAAACTTTAAATCTAACTTAAACTTAATCAAAATCTGGTTCAAGTTCAAGTAAATAAATTATAACTAAAATTATAAATTAGTATAAACCAATTAATATTTAAAATAAATATTCAAAAATTATAAAGGTTTAAAAATATTTATGATTTTAATTCACTTTATTTATATTATAGTAAATATTTATTTTTAATAGTAACTATTATATATATAATAAAACTAATTTTATCTTTTTTCACAATAATTAATCAAATAAATTAATTAGTAATTAATTGGATATTTATATTAATAAAATATTATATTAATACTAAAATTACCAAATATAAAAATATATATAATATTTTTATTCTTATCAAAAATTTTATAATTACTTAATTTTTGATTAATAAAAATTAAGATATATTACAATATTAATCAATATAGCTTAATATAACTCAATAATAATTAAATTAATTTATCTTTTTATTTTTATATTATATCTTATTACATAATTATATTTAATATATATTTTTATCTTTTTAATATTTAAATTATAATACTTAATAATCACATTTTTATATACTTTTTGTTTTATTTTCTCATATAATTTCACTAAATTTATTTATTTATATATTTTTTACTCTAAAATTTATATTTTTACTATTGATTATTACATTTATATCTCTATTACATTTATTTTTATTTTTAATTTCATTATTTTTAACTAATTATTCTTATATTTATTTTTTTCACTTTATTACAATTATTCTTTTATTCTCTTAATTTTTTTGTTATAATTATCTATAATCAAATTTATATTATTATTTTTTTCTTTATAACACTTTTTTACTCAAATTCTTATTTTTTATTTTAATCATTAAAATTACAACTAATTTTTATTTTGTATTTTTTTAATAAATTTGTGTAATTTTTTAGTATTTATTCTCCTTTATATTAATATTATTTGTAAATTATAATATAGTATAGAATAGTTATTAGTTATATAAATTTTATAAAAAATTGAAAATGTATAAAAAAAGTTTCTTGTTATTAAAAACTCTCATACTCTAATCCTCTAATTTAATAAAAAATAACAAAGTTTTTACTTATAATAATTTACTTGTATATATACTATTATTTTTATGAATTATTTTCAAATCTTGGAATTACAAATAATAAATACTTTTTTACTCTAAATAAGTTGTTAATATTATTATCTTTATTTATTTTTGTTTTAGATTATGTTTAATTATTTTAGTTTATATTTTATAATTAATAATCTTAATAAATTTGATTATTATTTTATTTTGTTAAGCATTATCAATGAGTTTTATTATTTGCTTTTTAGTTAATTAATAATTTCTTTAATGCTTTTTATATTTTTACTTAATTTTTCTATTTATTTCTATTCTTTATTATTAATAGTTAATTAGTTTGAACATAAATTATTGTAAAAAATCTTTAAAATTTTTAGTGAATTCTATTAATTGTAAATGATTTAGTTTTTGTTTTTTACTATTATATTACTTTATTAATTTATTAATTTTAATAATTTTTGGATTAATGAAAATATTTTGATGCTTTCTTTGTGAAAATATACTTTTTCTCTTACTTTTATAATATTATTTTATTTAATTTATTATTATATGAATAATTTTATATTTTATTAAATAATCTACTAATACTTACTTTTATGCTTACAAATTTAAACTAGAAAAATAACTTCTTCTAAAAATAATTTTTAAATATTATTATTACTTGTACTTTATCTCTTTTAATAATATTTCTAATAAATTAAATAATTTTGTTAATTGAATTCAAACTCTTGAAGCTGTTTCTAAATTACATACTATTAAGATAATATTTAAAAATATTTAAATATTTATTTAAGTTTACTATTAAAAAAATTTTATATAAGTATTATAAGATTTTTAATACTCTATTATATCAAAATAAGAATTCAATTCTAAACAGTTATAACTTATTCAGTTTGTAACAAATTACATTAATAATCAAGAATTCAAAAAAGTTTCAAATCTTTCTGATAAAAATTACTCAAAACTTAATAAAATACTAAAATAATCAACAAGTTCAATAGCAAGTTTCTGTTACAAATTATGACTTTGATTTTGAATTTTATCTTTCAGAATTATTCAAAAAAATGACAAATATTGATATAATTTTAGTAGTTATTAATAAACTCACAGTAATCTTAATAACTCAAAATAATAAAATAATTATTATATTTATCCAGAAATTATATGATGAAAATATAAGAATACTTTCTTATTTGAAAAGTAATAAGATAAATTTATTAATTATTATAAATAAATTATATCAATTAAAATAATTTTTAGTTTTAATTTTAATAAAATTTATTTTTTATTTATTAAAATAGTGAAAAAATCTAAAGAGCTATAGTACAGAATAGAGTTGTTTAAATATATAATTTGATATTTAATGAATTACAAATAAATTAATAATAAATAAGAGTGATTAGTTCTAAATTATTAATCTTAAAGGTAATATGTTTCCAAGTTATGCTATACTTAATTAGATATATAAGAAATATAAATAATAATAAAAAGTAATTAATATGAATTTAAAAATAATAAATAGAAAAATAAAAGAATAAATAAAAATTAAAGAAATTAAAAACAAAATGTATTTAAATTAATAATATGATCTATATTTCACATCTAATCTATTTAGCAAAATATTAAGAAATTAAAAATAAAATGTGTCTAAATTAATAATATGATCTATATTTCATATCTAATCTATTTAGCAAAATATTAAGAAATATTAAATATAGATCTGTATTAATTTTTTACATGTTATACAAAAAATGATAAATATAACATAAAAAATTAGGATATAATACAAAAAATTACAAGGATATATGAAAATTGTTACAGAAAATCAAGATTCTATTACTTAATTAAAAAACTTTGAAGTTACTACTGAAGCAAATAGAATAATAAATGCAAGAAAATTCAAATTATTTGTGAATATTTAAAAGATTCTGCTATTATAATTAAATCTTTCTATAATCATAATTATTTATAGTCACATCTCTCTATAGTTACTTTATTTATTTTGTTTTTTTATTTATATATAAACATAGTAAAAAAATCTCTCTATAGTTACATTCTCTCTATAGTCATCAAATTTTGCTTTTCTAAAAATGGTGATTATAGAAAGATTTAACTGTATTTGATTTGATAAGAGAATCAGAGAAAATGTTCTCATTCTAAACAACTAGAAAAATCAAGATCATAATAAATATGACTTTAAATATTAATTTACACTTAAATTTTGTACTAATCAAAAAATAAATAAATAGAAAGATAAATTGAAAGAATTATAACAAAATTAAAGAACAATATCTAAATTAATAAGTCTATTTATCAAAATAACTAAATAATTATAAAATATTAAAAGAAAAAAAATCTAATGACAATATTAAAATTATTTTGAAAAAAGAATAAACTTCAATTTTCTTTTATAAATAAAAATATAAATATATTGATTTTGGAATTGTATCATTACCAATTATTTAAAGTATTAAAAATATTTATTATGTTCAAATATATTAAAAAGATATTAAAGTTCAAAATAAGAAATATACTTGGAATGATTATTAAAAATTGAGAAACAAATTCCAAAATAATTTATATGGTGAATAACTAATTGACAAGAATTTCAAAAATTTTGTTAGTGTTCTAAAATACAATATATCTTGAAAAATTAGTATATGACTTATAAAAATCAATTGTCTGAGTGAGTAATACAAATTATATGAAATTAAAATAAAACTCCAGCAAATTGAGCTAATGAAATAAAACTATACTTAAAAACTCAACATATTAATTAACACTTTTGATATTTTTAATAAAGTTCAACAAGTAATTAATTTAATCTTTAAAATAATAAGATATAAAGAGTATAAAAAGTATATTAAAAAATAGTATTCCAAATCTTATTTCATGTCACAAAATATTTTCAAATTGGCTTGTAAATAATATTATAAAGAAAAGAAACTTAATTTTTTTATCTTGTTCTTATTGTAAATATTGAGATAAAGTCAAATATATATATATTATTAATAGATATAACAAGAAATATTTTTGTAACTACTTTAAATAATATATATATTGGTTTAATTATAATAAATGATAATAAAATAGAAATATTATTAGAAAATTAAGAAATTATAAAATATTAACTTCAGTATATACTCAATATAATGAGATTAAAAAGATTATTTTATTATATTATATTTGTGAAGAAGATATTGAGAATAAAATAAGTATAATTTTATATAATAATCCAGAAGATACAACTGTTATTGAAATTTTTTAAGTAATATATTAACAAATTATATCAGAAAAAACTACAATTAACTTATTTGAAATATATTAATATCAAGCTTTATCAAAAATATTTGATTTCATGTAATAATAAATTTTGCTCTAATTATATATAGTCAAAATAATCTTTTATTAACAAAAACAAACAAAAAAATATTAATAAACTAAAGATAATAATTAATTAAACTAATAATCTAATAAATAAATTACAACATAATCATCACCAAAATTTATTTAATAAAGCTCAATAAATATTGAAAATATTTTAAAATAATATGCAATTATTACTATTTAAATTTTTGAAGAAATTTATTAGTTAATTCAACAAATAATTCAACAATTATCAAAAAAAATAATGAAAGTGAATATAATACTTGTAAAGAAATTTTTGATAATTATTATAAAGAAAAAGAAAAAATTAGAGAAATAAACTATTGTTTCAAAGTTTATAATGATAATAAAGAAGAAACTATATTTAAATAAATATATAATACTATTATAGACTTTAATTTATATTATTCTAATACAAAAATATTAATTATATAATCTCAACAAATAATTTTGATTGATATTGTTACTGTTTTCGTTGGTTTTATAATTCTTCAATATAGATCACGTGTTCTTCACGTGTTTCAATCAGGTGGGAGAGTTTATAA
>CAJVPL010001405.1:0-14215 GCA_910591945.1 Ambispora gerdemannii | reverse complement strand
TAATAATTATAAAATAATCATTTAGAGTACTTGAAATAATCAGTTGGAATAATCATTGAAATGATCATTTGAAGTGATCACTATCTAAAAATAACTATCCAATAAAATATAAATATAAAATTAATCAATAGAATATATTCAATTAAATTTATGATATTAATTAATCAATAAAATAAGAACTAATATTCATATCATAACAATATATTATTTAGATAAATTTTATTAATTATAATTTTAGAATTAAAAAATCAAATTTTTTATAATTATTTATTTACAAAGAAATATTTAGTTTAATAAAAATCTTAATACTAATTATTAATTAGCTTTATTAGATTTAAATTTAATTAAATATTTTATTAAACTTTTTTTTCAAATTAAATATTATTATTTAAAATATTAATTTTCAATATATATTTAATTATTTTATTTATCATTTAGTCAATATAAAAATAATAAATTAATTTTTAATTTTTTTAATTTAATTTTATTTATTAGAAATTTGGTTACTTAAATATAAATAATTTAGAATATTAATTTTATCAAATTATAATAACTAATATAATTATGGAATTATATATATAATTTTATTAAAAAAATATAGTATAAATTGAAATTTTATTTTATATAAAGTTTATAATTTTATTAAATTTATTTTTATTTTTATATTAAAATAAAAATCATAAATTATATTTTAATATTTATTTTTTTGGACTTTTTAGATCTTTATTGATAAAGCTATAATAACTTTGTAATTAAACAACTTTATCAGAGAAAATTCAAAAAAATATATGTTAAGATATAAAAATAAAAATATTTATTAATAAAATCAAGAACTTTTATTTAAGATAAAAATTTTAATTTTTACTATTAATAAAATTACATGTATAATTTTATAATTTTATTAGTTATTTATATTAAGAATATCTGCTAAAATTATTTTATCAAATATTAAAAAACAAAATTCTAATAATTTTTACAGATATTATATTAATAAATTATTATAATTTCAGTAGATAACAAATTTATATTAATATTAATATTTTCATAAAATTTTTGCAGAATATATACTAATAATTTTTATAATTTTAATTTTAGTATTTTAATATTTACTAAAATTTTCTAATTTTAATAAGTATTTTTAAATATTAATATTTTAATTTTTGTTAAATTTTTTAAATTAAATATAAAAAATAATTAAATATTTAATTTTTGTTAGATCTAATACAAAAAATAATTCAAAATATAAATATAAATATAAATATTTTTTAAATATTTAGAATATTAATAAATAATTTATTAGAAATTTTTTATATTATTTTTAGTATTTTTTAATTAATTATTTAATATTACTAAAAATTAAATACTTTTTTTAATTAAATTAATATTTTTTATAGCTTATATTTAAGAATTTTTTGAATTATATTTCCTAATTTTTAATTTTATACTTATTATATTAATAAAGTATAAACTAATTAACTTTTTCATATTAATAAATAAAAAAATTATTTTTTTAAAAAATTTTTGCTCTTTAAATTTAGATTTAATATTTTTTAATGTGTATATTTATTTATTAACTTGCAATTTATTTTGAAAATAACTGGAATTAATTTAGTAAAGAATAATAATTAATAAATATAAAGAAATAAATATATCATAATACAATAATTTGTATGAGTAATATTATCTTGTTGGTTATCAAACTGCAAGTTTATAAAAGTTTTGTTTGCTATTTGTTAATTTGCATAAATTCAATCTAAAAGAGAATAATTATCATAAAGCACTATTTATAGTATTCTTTTTTATAAAAACTTTGTTATTTAATTTAATCTTAAAGCAAATAATTTAATAATAAAAGTTTTTGAAGAGTTATACTAAGATTCTTGGTTTATTCATTTTTGCAGAAAAAATAATTGTTTTCTTTAAAAATTGAAATTAAATCAATTGGCAAAGTTTTTACAGGGAGAGTACTATATGCTCTATAGTACATCAAAAACACATATTTCAAATTTGATTCTCATTTATTTGTGAATTATCAATTAAAGATTTTAGAACAATGTCTATACAATAAAATTTCAAGTAAACTTCTAAATTTGTAATATATAAGTAATTTATAAAATAAATTTTTTGAATGTAGTATACTTATAAATTCATAATAGGAATTCACTATATTTTTAAATGCGAATATACTTTAATATCACAACAATTTTGCGCATTAAATAAAGAAAAGAGTTATTAAATGCAAATATAATACACTACACAATTTTTAATATTATATAGCATTTTACAAAAATCATCATTTAAGTTAAAATCAACTATATTCAAGATTTAAAATTTATGTGAAAATTTACATATAAGGTCCCAAAAATGAAAATAATTATGGATAGGGCCCAAAATAAAAATAATTACATATAGGGATCCGACATTATATAAATAGAAATTGACCCCTGGTGACTGAGGCATTCATTGTTGCATGTAATGAACAATTATGATGTGAGAATTCTGTTCACATTGAATTCTGCGTCACATTTACTGTTTAAGCAAGTAAATTAAGCACTTTATTTTATTACATGCAAATATAAAAATTTGAACTGCTTGTCTAAATGGCTATTTTTTGCAGTTTGAGCTTATACGCAAAATCTTTAACAATTTTGGATGTCTTTCAAGTGCTCGCACGTATATATTTGGGCCCTTATACGTAATATTTTCCAAATTTCGGTCCCTATGTGTAATTATTTTTATTTTGTGTTATCCATAATTATTTTCACCTTATATGTAAATTCTCCTATATTTATTCTATGCAACATTTTACAAGTAACTAATAATGTTAATTAATTAGTTGTATCTGTTATGCATGATCTTTATTCATTTAACAGTTCGTGCAATTTTTAACAACCTTTGTGAGTTTTTGTCCGGATTCCTCCTATAACTCACCGAATTTGCATCACCAATTCTCTCTCCCAGCTTAAAGGACAAAACTTTGTTTTACCAGTAGCCTCTTGCATATTTTAAAGCCTCAAGCAAAAACTTATTAGATTGGTAATATACAAATTTCTGTATAATATGATTGAAAAAAATACCAAACCTCAACGTCAATACCTTCCTTTGTACATGTATTCAAAAACAAGATTTCTATAATAGACAAATAACTGCTAGCAATCGGAAAAATAAAAATTTACTTTTTTAATGAATGTGAATGGCTTTCTAGTTTTAGCAATTGTGAGTTTTATGGTTTATCATTATGCTAAATTTAGTGTAAACAATCAAGCACTCAACTTCTTTAAGTGATGAACGGCAATATTAACTTAGTAAATCTGGGGATAATATGACCGTTACTACATGTACATGCAATTGATTTATAGATTGCTAAATCTGTTCAGATTTATTAATAAAAACAATGTCGACTCTAATAAAGTACTTTTCATTTAAAAGAATATTTTCAGCTTGTAACAGAGAAAGTTTGTTTGATATTAAATATATTTAGCTATAGGATTCCGGAATGGTTAAAGACCAAAAATTTTAGTACGATTGCTGTTCACCACTTAACGTTAATCTTTTTTTTTTTTTAGAAATACAGTAATTACAATGTAATACAGATTATCAAGAATGATACCTATTTAAGCATGGTATAGTTGGATTAGGGTAAAATATGAATTCAGAATATAGACATACCAAAATGCTCAATCATTCTTGAATAGGTTATAACCGATTACATAGCGATAGTCATTCTCAATGTAACGAATGCTGTGGGCTGACTGAATTTATTATATTGCGAGATTCCTTATAACAAGATCTTTTACACAATTTGTTGATATGGGTCAGATATTATTTTACTACAGAATGAATTCGTTACAAAATGGATTCGTTACATCGAGAGAGCCTAAATTCTTAAGTGAATAATTTTTAAATAGGGATTCTACACTTTTCATATATTTTTTGAGGAAATAAGTATTTATCTATCAATTAAAGCGAGCTAATGTAAGTAATTTTGTGACTTTTGACATAACTTCTATACATTCTATTATATCATTAATTTCCACTCTATTAAAATTAAAGATTATTTCCATTTAATAATTTACTTATTTTTGATTGCAAAAATAACACTTACCTAAACTAGAATTTGTAATAGATAATGGCAAACAATTATAATTTTTACGGTACACAGTGACTCTTGTCAAACCGAAAGCAACAAAGAAGGAAGTTGATCGGGATATTTGGTTAAGGTTATTATAATTTCTTCAAATAAATCCGGTTAATCGAGATAAAGAAATTTATATTTGGAAATTTCTTTGCAATAGACAATTCTTTCTTAATGCATTCCAGTTTAACGATCGTCACTGTGTATCAGTTATCAAAAAACAATGTTTCTTGCGTGTGGAGATTATTTTCAATGATTGAAATGTATCATCTATGATGATGATTAATTAAAACCAATTTGATTAATAAAGAAAACTCGAGTAATTTTAATGTTACACTCTTTAAATATCACGTCAAATAGAATTTCTAATACCTTAAAGGAATTTATCGATGTTTCGTGATCTCGATACACAGTAAAGAACGGATAAATTTAACTATGAAATATGGCTCACGTGTTTGATCAAAAATATCGTCAAACAGGATGTCGATGACATTGTTAAAATAATTATTACTGTTTATGAAATCCATAGAGTTTATAAAAGATTAGACTAGACTGTCAAAGTTCAAAAAGCAATAATTTAATTGCAAAATAAATGTCGAGATGGTGATGATATTCTAAGCTTTACTAAGCTAGTCATGATCAGTACAAAAGGGACAAATTACTCTAATAAATTTCTTCCTTTTCTACTGACTCCCCTCCCCAATTGATGAATTTTAGTGATACGATAAAATCTTTAAATGCAACCCCTCTCGAAACCGTGCATTCGCATGTCAAGAATAGATTCAAATACTAGTTGGGACCAAACAGGAGAGTGCATTTAAGGAGGGTGCACCATTAACGTTTCGAGAGATTTTACTGTAATACATATTTTTGTTGAGAAAATATCGATGTGTTATTTAACTATACATTCTGTACATAAAGTTTGCATGAAACTATTATTAAACCAAATTAATGAACAAAAAATTCCAATCTTTAAAGAATAAGAATTTATAAACAAGAGCAATTCTGAAATCAAAATATTTTTTAATTTGAAAAACCGAATTATATTTCCAAACAAAAATATTGAAACTACGTATTACCATCTAGCACTGACTTCAGTATCCGGTTATATGGGTTATATGACAATTTTCGGGTGCAACAAGTTGTCGTGTACCCGGAGGGTACACAGCATTCACATAGATACACGCCTAATCAATAAATAAATAATTTTACAATATAAATATGCAATTTTTATTCACTGTGAAAGTGTTTATATTATAATATTATATTTAAAAATTTAAACAAATTTTTCAAATATCCTTTTGAATCTTGTACCCAGATGCACACAACAAGAGGGTACAGGACACGGGAAGTACTCGAGTCAGTGCTATACGATACTTGTTTTTTGCCCTTTTTAATCCAAGATGAGAATTTCACTTTTTATCTTTGTCGTGATAATAATAGCATGTATATCCAATGTCAATGTACGATCTCGGCTTCTTCGACGAATCGTTACTATCGCTATATAATACATATTAGTTTATCAGGCTGTTTCTCAAGTACGATCATCTATACGTACTTCTAGTGCTACTAGTAATACACCCAGCTCAACTTCATTTGATTTAATAATTGCTTTTGTACCTACATCACCACGTAACAGATGTTGTTTCACAATGCTGCAACATTAAACTCTAGATTTTTTGTTTATTTTACTATTAAAAATCCATTTATTTTAAATATCATAAATTTGTAATAATTTTGAAAGGAAAGCTATCAATATACTAATACATCGACCGTATCTATACTTATCTAAATATCAATCGTAAGTCAGTATTAGGGACTAAAGAAAGCCACTCTACAACCGTAGATCCGTTCCGTTCAGTATATGAATATTAGTATAGTGCATGCAGCCTATAGAGCAAGTATTTACTAGTTCTCAATATTGTTATAAATAAGTAATTTTTATTGTTAAGAAATACTATAAATTTATCGTAATACAAACAATAATGATATTGGTGATTACGTAGTCATATATTGAAAGTAAATAAATTTTATCAGTATAGCATCGAGAACTTGATTTGAAGTCTCGGTATGAAAAATTGTGCTATACGGCATTATTTCTCTTTATAGTTATACGTAGTAACAATAATGCATTGTTATGTAGAAACTATATACTTGTTTGTTTACTTTATTGGATAGCAGTCAGCCAGAGAAGACATAAGAAGGTTTTTATATATCATCTTCAAAAATCACTTGATATAATAAAAATAGAAGTAAGTTTATTTAATAAAAGAAATAAATGAGGAAACACGAGACAAAAATGCACTGTACATTCAGTTGAGCTTCTTTATAGACACCAATAAAAAGTCTCCCCATTAACACGCAAATGATAAAGCAACTTTTCTTGTAAAATTGCTCGTGATTATATTATCAAAAAGATTCGTGCGTTTACTTGGGATAAATGAAGAAATGATATAATGAGAATTTTGATACCAAGTTTTCTGTGATGAAATTTTCTATTCTGAGGCTCTTAGTAAAAAACAATGAAAATTGGCAAATTACATGTACATATAGACGACGATCATTTCGAAAATCACAAATGGGTATACAAAAATTCATAAATGTTGCTCGTGAGATGTGCGCGTGTTTTCTGTAATCGCGCGTTGTCTCACTTATAACGACAGCATAATACTACGTCGTAATTATGTTGTAATTTTTAAAGCATCCTAAGACCAATCAAATCAAAATCGAATTTTTAATATAGATATGATATCATTGAGTTTTCTCCTTTTTTTGTCAAAGAATTTGAATTCAACGGGGAAAATTGGAAGTCACAAAGAACAATATGTAAAATGCAACCATTCTTTTTGCTAATAGTATACAGGGAAACAAATCGTGGTTCCTCAAAGCGTAAAAAACAAGTTGCAGTTTTTATTTGGGTTTGTAACTCTCGAGACTCATCTTTGTCAAAAGCGTGCATACGGAAATCTCCTTGTTCATTATAAATATTTTTTTATAGAAATAACACTATCATATTTGAGTTAATCACTCATAACACGATTGTTGTGTAATATTCTATAATGTAAACAAAGCAAACTTTAACTAGTAACCTTGAACTATGTTGCCACTTATATAAAGTGATAGTTTTTATTTAAAACGTATAAAAAATGGTATATATAAATTTTTATTGTCAAATTTATTTTAAGTAATTACGTGACAGTCTGATCTCGAGATAACATCTAACTTTTCAAAATGACTTTTGTCATTAAATTCATTTTTTGCAATTCTATTTAGTGATAGATAGTACATGTAGCATGTTTTTAAAAAGATTCCATTTCTCAATTCCAAATAATCACTTGGCTTATTAATCCATTGTTATAATCTACATAGACATGAGAATATTTATGCAAAGCATTTTCATTATTCGTGTACTTTTGGCATCTTTTTGATGGTTCTTCATATTTCAAATACTTGACGTTAAACATTCTAATCCATTTTTTGTGTTAACTTTGTGATTTTCTAGACAAAAGAAAATGTTTTAACAAAAAACATTCGCTAAATAATGAAACAAAGCATCTCGGTTTTATACAGATATTTAAAGAAAAAATTAAACTTTTTCGACCATTCACTAAATGACAATAGAGATGTTTAATTTTCTTCAATTTCACATTTCCTAAGTTGGCTAAGCTATTTATTATTAGAAATGCTATGGCTCGCACAATGCAAAACAGTAGCACAATAAAAACAAGTCTTGATAGTTAAAATACTATATATACCATCAAAATAAATATGGCTGAACACTATTTGTGTGAACATTGCACAGGTACGTTTCGGTCATAAAGATAAACGTGAGTGCTCATCACAAAATCTGTATAAATAAACATATTCTTCTTCAACCTAGTCGATACATAACGCACATTTTTCTATTACACTTTATCATCTCACTTCCAGATATCATAATGCCAAAATCGTCAAAACCATTGACGTGGGTAGACCAAGAATTGACTAATGACAATCTGCCAAAAAATATTAAGCTCAATATTGAATTGCTACTTGGTGAAGAAGACTTGAAGCCAAAAAGAAAAGGAACGGAACTTCCGAAACGTTCTATGAATGCATTCTTTATATATCGAAAAGCGCTCGATAAAGAGCTTAAAAATCGTGGCTATTATGATTTGAGAATGCGTGAAAAAGTAAAGTTGGCCGGCATGCTATGGAAAAGTGAAAACCGCGAAGTCAAAGAAATTTGCCAGCAATTAGCGAGCAAAGCTAAAAACTTACTTGAACAAGAACTTAATTCTACAACAAACTATTTCACTCCAACTTCACAACCTGAATCATCATTCAGTTCAGATTACGCCCTATCTCAATATTCTTCATATCCTTCATATCCTTCATATCCTTCAGATGCATTTTATCTAGATTTTTATAACATACATGTACATGTACTTGATTTTCCTTTTAATTCTGAGTCTATGCAAAATATGCCATTTTAATGTATATATTGTACATATTATCATTCATATTTCCGTTATTGTCTAAAAAAATTTGGTTTATGCTATTTTGACATTATGGAGCAATTGGTAACTATGCCAAACCTTGCTTGCTCTTATCTTATTTTGTATTGTATTAAGCTGCTGTTGTACATTCTTACCCGATTATTGTAGATCCCCTTATTGAGTAAATCTTTTAATAAATAAGTTAAACACACGTTAATTCGACATTAACGTGAATCCTAAGATTATATATACATATCCGATAAATATAACTCAAATAAAGTAAATTTTTCAATGGGCTTCAAGATTCTTATGATACTTCGCAAATCTTTTCTTTTTATAAATCCATTGTCTTGCCATATTTATCAGGTTTGTATACGTGAAAATCTTCGATCCTAACTATCATGTGTTTTTCCTAACACTATATAACGATTTTGATTCTGTTTACTGACTTTGGCTACTGACTTATGCACTGTATAAATTTCGCGTGATATATCGAGTTAGCCTAACTATTATATAACGCACATTGCATTACACGCAATATATATACATGAATACTAACAGTCATCCAAACAGATTGGAAGATAAACGCATAAAAGGACTGGTTTAGAAACAGGACCGTAACTTTGAACAGATGCAAGTAAGTCACGGTAATCCAGTACCCCCTAGATTCCGTAGCGCATATTGTATATTAAATTTCAATAAAGCTTGGATCGATTTGCAATGCAATTCTATTCAATCCATTTTTGTAGCACAATTTCAGCCAAATAAATGCTTACAAAGTTTTCCACAAGTATCTGAAGCCAATATGTTAAAGCTAACTCCGTTATTGAAGTAAATATAATGTATAATGTATAATTTATAATTATAATTTATAATTTATAATTTATAATATTTATAATTTACACAGTTATGATTACAGTCTATAATAAACCAATTTTTAAGTAAATTCTACACAAGCAATACAAAAAAACATTTTCAAAGAAACACAGTTTCATTTACCCTTTATCAATCAACTTTCGCAGGAGCCAATGAAAAATGTACTAGTTAAAAAACGTGTTCTGGATAAGTAGTTCGAGTAACACAATCATGTGAACATAAATTCTAGACCATCATTTACATACATGTAGTATATAACTCGACCCCCGGTTATAGCGATAGTGATTCTGATTTATAAAACCGGATATAATAGTTGATTCTGGATTTGGTATTATCGTTATCGTTATCGTTATCGTTATCATTATAATTATCGTATCGTTATATACATGTATACTGTAAATGTAGAACGATTTAACAGAAATTACATGTACTGTGTGCGTACGTACGTACATATGTACATGTATTCATGTAAATCGATAAATAAAAAACGACCTGACACAGATTAATTTTTACCGCAGCAATGCAGAACCAAACACTCGTGGAAAAAATTGGAACATGTACATGTACTAATAATAATGAAAAAGATCTTTTTAAAAAATTACCTAATGAGATAATACAAAAGATTCTTGGTCTTTTAAACGTGCGAGACATTTTTTCAGTTGCTTTGGTAAAGTCTTTGTTACAGTCTTTGTTATTATATCAAGTCGAACAAAAAATATTTACGATAAAAGAATCTCTAGGTGAACAAAAGTCTACATCTACATTTCCAAGATGATTACGTGTGGTATTTAATGTGCACGAATCAATTCAGCGAAGAAAGTATAAATGAGAAGAAAGAGCGACTAAGGACGAATGCCAAAGCTAGTGTTAAACTGGACGCATCAGATTCTTCGTCGTCGATGGATGAGGAAAATTTTGACGAGAGCTTCAATTGGCGAAGGATGTATATGAAATTATGTAAGAAGAATTGTCCATAATTATTTGATTTTTTCTGCTTATAAAAGTCTAATTAACACATTGTTTTCCGATCGTTTATTAAATAGCTCGACCAATTAGTTTTGTGGCGAAAGATCGTGGAGTTCTTTGGTTAGATACCGCAGATGGAATTGTAAATACTCATCACTGGAAAACGTTAGATTGTGATGAAAGGTAAACTGTTTTCAGAGAAATTCTTTTTAGTCAATTTGTAAAGTACTATATTAAATATTAACGTTAACGAGCAATTTTCTAAAAAGTGAATATGGAAAAGTTGTTTTTTTGGATTATGTTTGGTGGTTTGATGTAAATTTCCAACAATAATTCGTGTTTTTTGAAATATTTTCGTACCTAATCTAAAATATATTTACGATTGATTAGGTTTGGGGTAATATACCAAATGTACTACCAGGAATTTACGATGTTATTTGGCGCTTTAAGGTCAATCCAAATTTTAGACTTCAAAATTTACAGTTTGTGACTAGAGTTCTCGAAGTAGTAAGTAAAAGATTAATTTTTCGGCCTTTTTGTTCGAATAACTAACTGCGTATATATTTTATTAGTTTAATGAGAAATTAGAACTAAAACATGGGGAGCCAATCGAAACACAGACAACCCATTTAATGAATTCAAAAATATTTGAACTTATTGCTGAAGGTGGTAATTGGGTAGAATATTGTTTACCATATCAAATTACAATTCCAGAAGAACGAGTAATCGATTCTGTTCGGATTCCACATTCAGTTGAATACAGACTTTATAATCATGAAGACATTAAAAGAGGATTGGTATGTGATTGTTTCTTCAATTATTTATTTGATTAGATAATTAATTCTTTTTTTTAGTGGATTGATTACGTGCGGTTGCGTATTCATAAAGACGATGATGAGGAGGAAGAACTTGAGGATCAGCATCGACATATAAACAGTTCAAATAAAGAGAAAGAAACTGCTTTGCATCGTCGTATATTAGCAGCAGTAGTAGTATTAATAGCAACAGTAATAATTACTTATCAAGAAATTTCTTAAAGGACTCAAATATTTCACAAAATATACGCTACTTAGAATTCATGACCGACTGGTTATTTCCAAGCACACGAATCCACCGAATCGGAGGTTAGGTCAAAAGTAAATTTGTTTACATATCTGTTTTATAAAAGTTTAAATTATTCCATATCGATATTTGCCGATTTATCTCGTTCAAACAAATTTGTTAACTGAAATACATTGAGCAGAATCAATGATTAATTATTTTCTTTTCTGTTAAAAAATAATCAAACGAACGTGAAACCCTAAGTCGTTATGTAATCTTCGGTCCCGCGCGAATTAAAATATTTAAAAAGTGATTACACATCATATAATAGCTTCAACCTATTAGAGAGCAATGTCTTAAAAAGGTCCTATTCAAGCTTGTTAAAAATTTGAATTTGACATTGCAAACTCTATCCATAATTTTTGAATCAGGTTGAAAAGGCTATTATTTTTATTATTATATAAACTTTCGCATCAATAGTTTCTTTGCTCTTTCGATTCTTTACGTTTTGTCATACATATCTTTCTTTATTTCAATTTTGCATCATTATAGTTTGAGCACTTCTTCATAAAGAATAACTATAACAATATTTAGATGCATTAAAGCCAAGCATTAGTATAATGCCACCACACCAAAGAAAAAATGGAATGAGTGCAATAATGATAGTAGATAATAAAAGCCAAAACCTGATTAATTGCAATCAAATTCTAAGCAATGTTTAAAGCACTATTTAGATGAAATATAGATAACAACTTACAAATAACAATTACTGTGAAGATAAATTTTGTTAAATTTCTTGCTGATATAGCTCTTGGCTCTATTATTAAAAATGTTATGAAAAAAATGATTCATATTGCTTTTTAAAAAACATCAATTCTTTGTCTTGATTATAAAATTTTAATTGAAATATGTTTACATCAATTTAATATTATTCTAATTATTATTGATTGAAATTAAATATAATTAATTCTTTTTATATTATATTATTAGTAATTTTTTATAATGTGATTATAATAGAATTATCATAAAAATACTTAGATTATAATTTTAAAATATTTTCAGAAATATAATTTAAATACATTACAAAAATATATTCAAACTATCTAAAAAGCACTTAAATTGTATTTTTAAATTCTTATATAACAAAATCTCTATATAATTATCTTTTATATTATCAAAAAATTAATATAATCATATTTTTTCAGTATTTAACTTATTATAAAATATAAGAAATTTAATTTCCATATAATTATAATTTTTTATAATAATATTTTTTATATTCTAAAAGTGTAAGTATATAAAAATCTAACTGTATTAGATTGACTATTTTAAATTATTTAGAATTTTATTTTTATAAATAATATTATAAAAACAATTTATTTATATTTTAAAGTAAATTTTTTAATATATAATAAATAACAAAATTAAAAATTATATTTGCAATTTTATTAATAAAATATAATAAAAATTAAAATTTTTATTTTATATAAAGTTTTAATTTTATTGATAAATATTTTCTAATTTTATTACAAAATAAAAATTATATTTTATATTTTTATATATATTTTTCAGAATTTTTAGATTTATAATTAATTTTGTATTTAATTTTTATAATAATTTAGAAATTAAAATAATTCTATTTTTATATTATTTTTTATATTAATTTTTCTTTTTTAATTTTACTTTTTCATAATATTTTTAAACTTTTATTTTTTTAAATAATTACAATTTAAATAAAAATTAATAAAGAATTTAAAACTTAAATATTCTTTGTTTTTTATCAATATTTTATTTAATTATTAATTTCTTTCTAATTTTATTCAAGTTTATAATCTAATTTACTAATTAGTAAACAAGCTTATAATAATATTAAATATTATAATTATATTTTAATATATATTTTTTCTGAATTTTATAGTTTTAATCTAATAAAAGAAAATTTATTATTTTTTGTATTAGTATAAAGTATTTTAAATTTAAGAAAAATATAATTAATAATAAAATTGTAAAAACTTTTTTATCTTTTTATTAATAAAAATATTAAAATAAAAATCAAAATTCAAATAATTAGTTAAAATAAAAATATTTAGTTTAAATTAAAATTCCAAAATCTTAATAATTTTAATAAATTTAATACAATTTAAAATTACTTGTATACAAGTTTTGAAGTATATAATTATAAATAAAAGTTATAAAATAATTAAAGAATAAAAGAATTTTAATTATTATATTATATTTTTTTAAATTAAAACTTGTTAAATCAAAGTTCAAATACTATTTCTATTTATATTTTTTGTGAATACAAAAATAAAATAATTTGTTATATATAAAGTTAATAATAAAAAAAGTAAAATAAAAAATAAAAAGTAAATAAAAATAAAAATAAAATAAAAAGTAAATAATAAATTAATTTATTATATAAAAAGTGAAAAAATAAAATATAAAATAAAAATAATTTACTATATAAAAAGTAATAAAAACTTTATTATTTTTAAATATTTAATAATAATTATATTTTTTTAAAATTTTTTTAACTATTTTAAAATTTATAATTATAATAATATAAAAATAAAAAAATATTTATTAATAAAATTAAAAATATTATATAAGACAAAAATTTAATTTTTAATATAATTATTAATAAATAATTTAATAATTTTATTAATTATTATAAAAATTGATATTGTTTCTTTATATTAAAATTTATTATTTTATTAAT
>CAJVPL010001404.1:0-14217 GCA_910591945.1 Ambispora gerdemannii | reverse complement strand
ATTTCTATAGTTCTAAAGATCAATGCTTCAAAATATCAATGGTTCGATATCTCTAATGATCAACAGTTCAAAATATCAAAGGTTCAATATATCTGTCACATTGATGTACAGCACATGTAAACAATAAGTCCAAAAATAACTAACCAATAAAAATAAAAATAAATATTCTTCAATAAAATATACTATACGAAATGTTCAATAAAAATAAACTAAGAAATTGTCCAATAAAATATAACAAACAAAATAAACTATAACAATAACAATACTAAATTATAAAATAATAATCCAATAAAATAATGAAAGTTATTATTGTGTAACTTTCAATATTTTTTTGGTTTGTCATTCTAGATCACGTGAACAATAATCATGATTTACCCATCGCAAACTGTTATCATGAGATCAAAAGGTCGAAGATCGTCAAAGTGCGGGTGCGCAGCATAGCTGCGCCATGTAGATCATGAAGTGATCTATATGTAGTATTACTACAACCATTGTCAGTGGTAAACGAAATCAAACCGAATTAAATATTAAAAACGAAAACTAAATTTCGTGTAATTGATTAAAAACAGAAACTTTGCATTTATTTAAGAATACGTGTTTTAAATGAATTTCATAATGTTCATAACGATAATGTTCAAATCGATGTAAATAAATATTAATAGAAAAAAGTTCATAATCCACTATTTCCGCCTCTCGGCATCCCAGCCTTTAATCGCATCGCCGCTGCAGACAAATTTTGACCTCGTGATGCTGCTGTCGTCTTTGTAGTAGCCCTCGTCGTTGTAAAAGAAGTATTGGATGCTGGATTAGTATTTGCAGTGTCATCCGCAGGGGTAGTAATTACAAATGGTGTTTGTGCTGGCATATACGGCAATAAACTACCAAATAGAAAATGTTGCACGACTGGAACTTTTTTCAAAGCCTCATCTATGTACATTTTTAATAGGCCGGAGTTTACTTTTTTCCACAGCGGTACGCCAGAGATATCATGAAGAAGTGGTGAATGTTCATGAAATGGACCTTTTTTGACCTGTCAATGGTATTATTACCAGTGTTATTGTTCTAGAAGCTTTAAAGAATAAAAAGAATTTTTTAATCATTCACCTCCTTAATATATTTAATACATGCTAAATACATATATTCACTTCCGTAAGCTTCTAGTATATCGTCGGAAAGTACAGATTTTGGCTTGATGCGACGATGGTCTAAATTATTTCCAAAGAATATTAAAAATCAATGCAACGACACGTTCTATTAAACAGATATATCTATTGCCAATATTATACAATAATGTTCATACCTCTAAGTTGAGCGCTACCCCAATAATATGGCAAGAATTGATGATCGTCCAGACCCCATACACCATGACTTCCTGCTGGCTCCAACATATAGACGCGTTGTAGACGTCGAATTAACTCTAAATATCTTTATATTGATTTAAAAAGAATTGCTAATTTCTAGGAAATAAGAATTTAAAAATCCGGATCTTACTTTACAAACACCCTCAATACCAAGGCCGAATGATCTTCTTGACTGAAAATCCCTAAAAGATTTAGACAGCACAACCACGCAACAAAACTTAATTCATGCCCACTTCCATAATCTATGCGCGTACTATTCCCAAAACTTGCAATGAAACAGGGCACTAATTCAATATTTGCTCTGTGCCATTCCTTTGGTAAGATGTCGTTGTGGATCGATACCGCGTTCTTTACATATTTAATAATTATTAGAATTGACTTATTATTATGTATTATAGCTAGAAAGAAAATATTGTATCAAATGAAACCTGTTCTAGACGTGATATCCAGTCACGAAAGGCTTTGTTACCGAAACGTTGTGGAGTTTTTAGAGGAGGTATTTCGTCCACCCAACGACTCATGCCTTCGAGCGCAGCGATAATTTTTGATGCAGTCTTTAAATTAATATATATAATTAATATAAATATAATTTAATTTCTAACTCATGATGATAATATATAATGTAAAATAGTAAAATCACCACCTCCGAGACCTTAACAGAATCAGATATCTTTTTATTCACCACTGACTCATTTAGACTTGTAATGAATACCAATAATAGAGAATATGCTTCTGATTCGAGCCATGTCTTAATGTCGCTTTGTTCTGTGATAACTTTTGTTGGGTTTACAAATGTATGTTGTTCTCTATTCACAATCGATGTGGAATTTGTAGAGCCGGTTGTCGCCGCCATTTTCATAATCGCATTGAAGGTTTGATTAATTTATATTACATTGTACAGATCACGTTACCGAAAATCTAATGTAATACCAAACCAAAGTTCGAGACGAAAATCTAGCACGCTGGGAAAGATGAACAATTTCACTCATTTTTCACGTCGCAGTAAGTACTACAGTTTTAAAAGAAAAACTATAATCTCTAATTCCCTTACTTCAATTTATAGGTTTTGGCAGTGTATTAAAATGTTCCAATAGTGGTTGTGGTTTTGTTCAAAGGGTATTTAAATATATATAAATTCTCAGACTTGGTTTGTTATTTATTAAAATTAAAAGTGATCATTATTTTCATTTAAGCGCAATGCTCATGATATTATTATAAGGAAAAGAACTGGGAAACCGATAGTAAAATATGGCCCCGGTGGCCGGTGAGTTCAAATTTGATTTCGAAATTAAGAGATTCTTGGAAATTTTATATTATCGGCTAAAAATGAATTATTGAACATATTTGCAAATTTAAAAATAGATCTTCAGTAAGTGGTCACGTCGCTACAGTATTTGGGTGTACTGGATTTCTTGGGCGATATCTGGTAGCTAAGCTCGGTATGTGATGAGAATCTAATTTAATTTATTCCAAAGTTACAATAAAATTATTTATTATTCTGATGATTTTTATTAGCTAAACAAGGGACTCAAGTTGTTATTCCTTATCGGGATGAAGATGAAAAGAGACATTTAAAAGTTAATGGAGATCTCGGTCAAGTTGTTTCAATAGTAAGTAAAGAGTAACTGTTATGCTTTTGAGCAGGAATATTATATGTTTATGTTAATATACTTTTATCAATTAATTATTTCCTTAATGGTGCACTCTATTTATTTATTAATTAACATTGCAGGAATTTGATCTTCGAAACACAGATGCAATTGTATCAGCTGTGAGGCATTCAGATATTGTGTACAATTTAATAGGAAGAGATTACGAGACAAAGTAATTATGCTTCTTTTATTATTTGTACAATTATAAAATAAAATTAAATTAATTAAATTATTTCCAAAAAAAACGCGGATATAATGAATTAATAGGAATTTTTCATATGAAGCAGTTCATGCAGAGTATGCAGCAAAAATTGCACAGATATCAGCGGAACAAGGAGTATCACGATTTGTTCATGTCTCGGCATTAAATGCTGACGTAAAATCCGCGTCAAAATTTTTTAGGTCAAAGGTGGCTAAGTTTTTTCTCTTAAAAAAAGGATTATTGTTAATTTCTTGTAGATTGTTGCTTATCCTGATGATGGTTATTATTGTTACATTCAAAGCATAGGCCTTAGGCGAAATGCAAGTGAAAGATGCTTTTCCGGATGCAACGATTGTTCGACCTGCTTATTTATTTGGGCCAGAGGATCGATTTTTGAATAGGTTGGCAGGTGAAATTCTTTTTTTTAGAATTTAGAATTTTTTAGTTTTTAATCTTTAATCACTTTATTGACATTTTATGTTATGGATTTTATAGATAATGATGGATGGGAATTATTAATCAGACATAATGATGCAGTTGTACATCCTGTGAACGTATGTAAACAATTCTCTTTGACATCACAGTTTTAGGATTATAATGTAAAATAAAATTCAACATTAATGCTGAAAAAATATTTTTTTAGGTAATTGATGTTGCGAAAGCTCTTGAAATGATGCAAAGCTCCGAATCAACAATGGGCGAAACATATGAGTTTTATGGCACAAAAGGATACACATTTGCCGAACTTTATGGTTTAGTCACCGACATCACAAAGAAAACGAAAACTCGTGTCTACATTCCTAAATCGATTGCGCTCTTATACGCGCGACTTCAGAACAACTTACTTCCATGGGCTACGCTTTCTCCCGACGACATTGAACGGATGACAATATCTGATAAATTTTCATCGGATGCGAAAACTTTTCGAGATTTAGGTATTGAGCCAGGGTCTTTAGAGGCGACTGCTATCACGGTTCTTCGACGATTCAGATATAACATTTACTTTGATGCACCACCTGATGAAGTTGAGGCAGCAAAAACTGTTATTAAGAAGCGTAAAGTTCCTTTTATTCATACATAATATTAGTTATTTAATTGATCTATAAATAAATTTTTCAAGGTATTGTTGTACATATTGGAAAGAAATTTCAATGAAAAGTAAGGAAAGTGACACACATGAGCTCATTAAGACTGACCCTTCTCCCCCTTTGCTGAGATCTATAAATAGACAATCCATATAATATTAACATGTGGAAGGTGAGATAATTGAGTTGTCCCCCTCCCCTCCCCCCATAATTACCTCATGTCACTTCACTAAAATTTCTACATAACGATAATAATTGCTTCTTCCTATCAAATTTGGGCAAGCTAATAACAATTTGTTAAATTTTAAGAATAATCGAATATATCACGCTTACCAACTTGTGAATGTAAACCAATCAATCCACCAATCATAATTCAATGAACTTTTCCAATACAATACATGAATGAGGCTCTGTAATCTTTGTTTTGGTGTACTAATCGTTGGTCTTGAAGTCCGACTTGTTATTCAAATTCAATCCATTTTGATACTTGTTAGTTGACACATGATCCAAATTCAATTGATTCTTTCTCTTGGCGTGAGCAGCGGGATCGTAAATAGATCGATTTCATATTTATCAATGGGCGAGAAGTGCGATTGTTTCGAAATATCGATATTTATACTTTCGATTCAATATGAGCGTGCTAAACATATACTAAATACGTATGGCTTTTTTTTATTACAAATAAACAATAATCTAGCTATTATTAGTACACCTGTCCACTCTATCCATATTTGAATTTCAAGAATAATAACGAAAATAATATTACGTATAATAATATTGATATGTATGTTATTTGTGTATGATTTACTTTTTTTGAATATTTGGTTAGGATGATCAAGAAAAGTGATAAGATAAAAACACGTGAATATCGTAATTGGATTTGTTTTTCGACACACAAGAAAGACAATGACTTTTACCATATTATGTATGGATTCTCAGTATAAGAAATACGTTATAAAGTAACTTTGGCGTTAACAACTCACGAATAGACTGTATGATCTATAAATTGTATCATTTATCTTTAAACTTGATTCGTCTGTCTATCTTTAAATTTGATTCGTCGTCTATTCTAAACTTGATTTGTTCGTTATATATGTTTTTTCCTGTGTTATAAAGGACCCATAACGATCATTATGATTCCCAATTTTTGACATGACTATGAAATAGATGAATTGAGGGAGGTGCTATTGAGGGGGGTGTTATTGAGGGGTGTTATCCGGTGTATTATGTTTTCGTTAATGATACTGTACATAAACTTTTGACGATAGAGAATGAATGAATAAACAACTCAAGAATACGTAGTTAGTATCGTTGAAAACTTGTGCACGCATATATTATAATACACACGCATATATGAGTTATACATGCACGTCTAATATTTTCATCTATTTAGGTATGCAAAGTTCTGTGACTAAAAATAATATATTTAGCCCACGTTATTTTTTTGGTGTTTCTTTGAATTCTGCGATTAATCTGTGTGTTATGTTTGTGTATTATGTAGTATATTTAATTTTTTGTCTTGTCTATTTCTAGGTTTTAAATGACTAATGATAAATGGTATCCAAAAAGAATATAATCTGAGTACCATTCTTTTTATACTCGGAAAATAAATATGTCAGTAGTGCGCGATCACTGTATATGGTAAATTTATTTATAATATAATAAATATAGTATATATTTATTAGTGCATTTATTTATTTATTATTCTCATGAGATAAAGTGTACAACAACAATACATGCCCAAAAAATTTTTGGTGGTACATCATTGTGTGCGCATGACTACTGGAAATATGTATATTAAATGATCATTATTATTTTATTATTATTATTGTTATTTGACCCCGTCAATTTTTTTATAGCACACTCACCCTTATACAATAGATAGATGAACATAGTTTACTCTAAATGATGAATATAGTAATACCATAGTTAGTATAACAATAATTTATGCACACATCGATTCATGCTATAAAAAGCAAAGGGTATGGCATTCGCGTAGAATTCTACCTTTTTTTCCTTCTCTTTCTTGACGACGTCTTTGGCCCACGTACAAAAAAGACAACTGACACGACGAAAATTCAAAAAGAGATGAAACGGTGCTTCTAATAAATAAACATAAAAAAATAAACAAACAATCACAACGATAAAAAATAATAATTATAAAAAAAGTATTCTCGACGACAAGTAATTTGCGCTCTTCTCGCTTTTTACCTGCTGCGGTCAGTCGCGTGCGGAAAATTAGGCTTTCTAAAGGTTTCTTCGAAACGATTCGATTATTATATAAAATATAAATATTGGGTTGACCATTTTAGCATTTCTTCTATTATTTATATTTTTTGTATTGATATTATCTTATGAATTATTTTCTATCTTTCCCTATATAAAAAGTGTATTTTGATTCTTTCGAGTGTAATAGTTTTCTTTAATATTATCCACAATAACAAAAAAACATATATCACAGGAAAAACACAGCAGCAGCAGCACTCAGCATGAATTAATAAGTAGCATCGAAAAAAAACTATTCCATTGATTAATTATTAAATTATTTTCTATAATTTTTTTTTCAAATTGATCTTTTTTCTAAATTAAATAGCATTCATTCTGGGGATTTCGACAAATAACGCGTGATAGATCATGAAAAGGACAGATAGCCGTGTGGACGGCTCGATCAGCAATAATGACATCGTTGATCATAATGATGCTGCTGATGCAAAGATTAGCAAACAAAGGACAAAAATGATGAATCGGGATGGAAGGTTCGGAAGAACTCTTTTCGTGTTGTTGATAATGGCGACTTTGATATTTAGTCTAGTTTCTGGATCACCACAACAACAACCTTATAACAATAACGGCTATAGCACTAATGGTTATGACAATAACGGCAATAATGGCAATAATGGCAATAATGGCTATAATGGCTATAATGGCTATGGCACTAATGGTTATAATAATGTTCAAAATAATTATGGACAACCACAATCGAATAATAATATTGTTAATCCATCATCACCATCACCAGCATCAACTCCATCTACATCCGCGATGGATAATAATTCGGCACCAAAAAGTAATAATTCAACAGCAACATCATCAGTAATAGCAACATCAGGAGCAACAGCAACATCAGTAGCAATAGCAGCACCAACATCAGAATCACGTCCATTGGGATTAACCAAACCAGCATTTATCGGATTAATTGTTGGTACAAGTACAAGTGGATTAATAATCATATCGAGTGCAATTATTTGTTGTCTACGACGAAGAAATCGACGTCGGGTAGTTAAACCGTCTGAATATCGAGCATTAAAATTAACGGTCGAATCAAAGAAATCATTTGACTCGACCACGTCATCCAAGGGGAAAAAGAAGAAAGAGCGTACTCCGACAACATTATTACCTGCACGTGAATTGTTATTCCCGACTCAAATGTCTGCTGCACATCATAAAACAATTTATGGTGCTAAGAATGCAGATACTCCAGTTTGGGATGTTAAAAGTGATATCGAAAGACGCGGTACAATTAGAATACCAAAGACCAGGAAAACGTGGTTCCCCGCATTAACAACCAGAACTCAAGCTCAAAATACGAAAAAAGCAACAGAAAATAAGGAGAGACAAATGGCTGATGATAAGAAAACTGATCGTGCCAGAAAAACTACTTCATGGTTGGCTGCATTCAAGAAAAGCAGTGGAATTGGTGAATCGGATGCCACATCATCTTCATCTTCATTAGCAGTTAGTAATAACAATTCATTATCACCACAAAGTACAACTCCTGATGATCTTCCACCTTCAATCCCAGTTACAGCTGCAAGGAGATCAAGGAGTCCACTGTCAAGTCCAAAATTAAGTCCACGTACAAGTCCTCGCTCTCAAAGTCCGGAGCTAAATGTTGATGTTCCTGGCGCGGAAAGTGCAAAAAAGGCATTTTTAGCTGGTCTTGATTTAAGAGATTCACGTAGACCAAAAACTCCGATTACGGCAACAACACCAGCAATCAATCCAGTTTTACCTGAATCTCAATCAGCACCAAAATTGACAATTAGGTTGGGTCAAGGAATTGAGAGAAGGGATGTTTCATCTTCTGGTACTCCTGCTAATGCTCCTCCATCCAATACTAGAAACATTCCACCAGTTCCGCCAATTCCTCCAATCCCTCCAATCTCAAATACAGGTAATATAGGAGGAGATTTACAAACAACAGCTGCCCACGGTGGAAGACTTTCTTGGAATCCGACTGTAACAAGACGTGAAACATTACGTTCAGGAGGAGGTGGGGGTGCAGCAAGTGGTGCAGGAGGTGCAGGCAGCGGTAACGCAACCACTGCAAGTATTAATGCAAGAAGATCGATGAGGCGCGCAAAGAAAGAAGCAGCGGCTGCCGCAGCTGCCGCAGCGTCGTCGAATGAAAATTTATCTGTAATATCTGATAATTCTTCAGATGGCGGATTAGGAGGAGGAGGATCAGGAACAAACATTTCAAACACCGGTAATGGTGGAAATAACAACACATCACAACAACTGAAAAGACAAAGTTTATTTGGTGAAGGTAGTGGAATGTTGGAAATGGATTTGGAAAGATCTTCGAATTTAGATTAGACTATTATTATTATTTATAAATATATTGTTAATTATTATTAATAGTCATCCTTCTCCTCATTCTGGCATATATACACACACATTAACAACACATCTTCATATGTTTAAAAATTTTAGTTTATTGGATTTATTTTATTTTTGTTCGAATTTATAAAAACTGATTTATTGAATAAGGAAAATTGTGAAAGGCTAAACTTGTTATATGAGAATAATATAAACAAAAATCAAATTGATTATTTTTTAGTTGTGAATCTATATATTTATTTCTCTTTTCCTTTTCTTTAATCAATTTTTATATATTATTATTTGTATTGTTTTTTGCGTCTGTATAAATTTTGGTTTCTTGGGAGGGTTTTTCTGGGAACCGTTCATAAATACATACATAAAGGGTACATATACTATACATACACATATATGTCGTTATTATTTAATTTGAGATGAAATAGTAAGGACTCTTAACTGTGCGAATGTTTTGTGCATGTTTAACGTTCGCGTCAGTGCTACTAATCTTTATATAGAATTTAATACTGCGAATGATTATTATATAGGAAGAAAGAGCTATTTGATCTGTCTAAGCCATTACCATTCAAGATCCTTTTTTAGACATATCGATATAATTGTATAATCAAATAGTCTTTTTCGTTATTGGTGGACCCCCTACCAAGATTCTTTAAATATTACAGTTTAATCTTGTATAACACAATCGTAAGATTATTTTTTCCTTTGTAGATTATTTAATCGCGAATCAATAATAATTAAGTCTTTTTTTATTTTTACGTCCTGTGTCAAGTAAACATTTTTCGTAAATTATCAATGATCATAGAAGATTCCAATTTTATGGTGGATCACAAATCTAAAAATACCGATACAGTTGATGGTGATCGACAAAGTGTAACCGTAAAAAATTTTTCATTAACGTTCACTGTGTTGAAAGATCAATCAAATTTTCCAAAACTTCATTCGTAAACTTTTGAACGTAAAATTGACCACAAGGTCAGGTTTTAATACGATAAATTCTAATAATAAAAAATGTTTGCCATGTTCTAGTCTAGTCTATATCGAATTTCAGCGAATTTGGTTTATTGGCTCACAAGATATTGTGCAAAATGTTCAACAAATTGAGTTGGTGTAATGTGTAATTTTTTCCGAATTTAGATTGTGCAATTATTTTTCGATTGACTAGATTAGAACCTAGTAAACATTTTTTTATTATTAGCATTTATCGTATTAAAGTTTACAAATGAAGTTTTGGAAAAATTGTCGCATTCATAATAAAATCACATTCTTAAAGAAAGTCACTATTGGATACAATAATGTGATTATAGAGAAGATTAACTATATTTCAATTTAAGTTAAAAGATAATTTTTGTTTTTAATTATGAGTTCAGATATTATAAGTTTCACTTGTTTTAGAAGACATTTGATCTTTTCACAGAAAAATGAATATTTTATACAGTTGATTCAATAAGTAAATTGTCATTATTAAGAAATTTTATTATTTTTCAACTAAAACTATTATATAATGCACCCGCTTAGTCGTATCAAATACTGCGCCATTGCTGAAATTTTTTTGAAGAATTATCATTTTTAAATAAGTTAATATATGTAATACTACAAATAATTTTTATAATAAAATGAACAAAAAAATTATGTTATAGATTATATTAAAGATTATCTAATAATATATTTGTTTTAATAATTATATATTTAAGATAAAATTTCTTATAGTTCAAAATATTTAATATAATTAAGTATTGTTGTGATTAGATATTTTTCATAATCACAAATGATCATTTTACATGATTGCTTCACATGATCACTTCAAATTATTACTTTAAATGATTATTCCAAATAATCATTCCAACCGATCATTTCAAGTGCTCCAAATGATTATTCTAAATGATCATTTTAACTGATCATCTCAAGTGCTTTGAATGATCATTTCAAATAATCATTTTATAATTATTAAATACTTATAAATACAGCTTGTATCTTAGCTTAAAAAAAATCAATTAATTAAGTTTTATATTCTTTTAATAATTTTTTAGATAGTATTTTCATAATCTTTCATCTTAATTATGAAGTTATTCTTGTATTTGTTTTATAATTTCTTATCACTATTGTGAAGTTATATTATCTTATACATTCTTGTATTTGATCTCTTGTCTATATTGCAAAGTTAATAATAGTATTAAATTAATAAAAAAAAATTACATCTTACTTGTTTATAAATTAACTTAAAAGAAATATCCGACTTATTATAAATTGAATTATAAAAGATACAATTATCTTTGAAACTTTTTGGTTTCATTCTAGTTAATCAACAAAATGAACATATGTTACCTATCTTTAAATAACTTAGTAAACTCTTTCAACTTAAAGTTATTTAATATATTAATTCTCGTACCTAACTCTATTATATGTACTTTCATGATAAAGCTTAAAGTTATATTAAAATAATAACAAAATTTTTGGTGTTCTCTTTGTAAAAAGAAAAGTTTTAAAGATATTAATACTAAGAAGAAAAATTTAACAGTCTCAAATATAATAAATCAATTAATAAACAAATCTTTTGTGGATGAATTACTTAAAATAATCAAACTGGATCCAACACAATCAACTGATATAAAAATTAATTGATTATTTGAAGAATTAAAAGATGAAATAAATTTACCAGAAAATCTAAACAAACAATAACTGAAAGAAATTAAAAATCAACTAACAGAAATATTTACTATAATATGTCTAGGAAATCTAACTAGTAAACTAATTGAACAACTTGAAGAACTATTACTATATTATTCATCACAAGAAGAACAAGAAATTCAAATCTATTTATACCATTTATAACAAGATATCCAAATCTTTACAATATAATAAAAGCAATATTGTCGATAACAAAGACTTTGAGAACAAGTAATTGAACTCCAAAATTCAGACGATCAAATTGTAATTTAAAATGATTTATCAGTACAAATTATTGAAAAAGATTCAAAAAATCAAATAATTTAAATGATAATGAAAAAGAACAATCAGAATTAATCATAAATGATTCATAATTTAACCAAATGATAACTGAACTAACCAATCTTACAAATGCTATTCAAGCTCAAGCTACTGCTCCTGCTTCACCAGTAAGAGAAGTATCATTTGCAAAAATTATTGATTTTTATAGAGATATACAAGATCCTATCAGATAGTTACAAGATTTTGAAACTGTATATCAAGCTAACAATATAACTGATGTAAGAAAATAACAAATTGTTGGTGCATATTTAAAAGATATTACTGGAACATGACTTATCAATAAAAGATTAATTGCACCAAATTGATCAACACAATAAAATTCAAATACTCCAAATAATATAAATGATCAAGCTGCTTCATTTGCTTTCCAATTCACGCAATAATTTAGAACTGTTGATAAAATTTATGAATAGCAACAACAATTAAATTAATGAAAACAATTACCTACTGAAAGCATTGAACAATATTCTGCTATTGTTTGAGAATTACTTTAATGAATTGATCCAGATAATGCTTATTCAGAATATCTAAAAGTAATATTATTTGTTGATGAATTAAAATCAGAAATCAAATTCTTTGTTAATCCTACTAGACCAACTACTTTGGATACTGCAATTCACATCGCTCAACTATATGGATCTAGTTATTAATAATTTACTGAACTAACTATTAATTCAACTACTAGTCTCTTAAATATTCCAATCATGTTACAATAACTAAATAATCTTAATCAAGTCTCACAACAATTAGCTACTTTTACTAGTCAATTGAAGACTTTATCAATCAATAATAATAATAATCAACAAAATAATACATCTAATAAAAGAGTATTTAATTAATCACAAAAGAATACTCAACTACCAACTTGCTATAATTGTAAAAAACTTGAATATATAGTTATTTACTGTCGAAGCAAGTATAACAATGACTATAACAATAATAATAATAATAGATCTAATCAATACTATAATAATAATAATAATTATAATAATTAAAACTTCTTTTTGCATCTTTTCTCTGTTGATTTCTCGATCAGGCAGAGTCACATTTTACCAAGCGCAAAATTTTCTTCTCAACACAATAAAGTCATTATACAATACACAGATTCTACTAACAAAAAATCTCTACTCATCTTACATCTTTCTTTTTTATTATTTCTTAACGCTACTTTAACTTTACAATTCTTCTTCTTTTTCTATTTCCTTTTTTCTTTAAAAATTCTATAAAAAACAAAAATAACAAAAAATTTTAAAAACACACAAAAATATATATATTTACAATATTCCCCTCTAACACTTCACCATCATGTCTACTAACAACACCAAAAATAAAAGAACTGCTAATTCTTCTTCTTCTTCTTCATCTATATATACTACTATACAAAATTTCTTAGGTTTATTTTCCTCATCTTCAAATAATACTGACAAGCAAATCCCTGTTAGCACATCAGATAATTCATCCAATCTCTAATCTTTCCAGCAAATAATTCACAACACACAATTACAAGCTAATCGCACCAAAAAAGCAAAAACTGATCACATTAATGAAATGGAATCAGTCAATACAAAACAAACAAACAACACGCTTCAAGCAAATAATGCACACACAGTCTTATCTCAATTAGCTAATTTTGAAGCAAATCCTTTCTCATCTAACGACACACATGTTCTTTCTTCTATATTACACAATAAACACACAATTAATCCAATCTCATCATCTCATAATATAACTCCAAAAATTATATCCCCTGATTCTGCCAACAATCAATGGATCATCATACATAGCACTAAACAATTCAGAGAATGGATCAAGAAATCATCACTTCCTGAAAACAACACTAAAGACAACATCAAATATATCAACAATATCTTTCAACATAATCCAGACTTTTTAAGAGCCAAATCATTTTCTCTTGATCAAACAAATTATATTTGTACTGAATTTGTATTAGACAAATCTCTTCAGTTAGCTCTAGATATTTCATTAAATGACAATTATATCTCTGACAAAAAACCACAACCTCTTAATCCAATTGATCCAATGACAATTGCAGCATTAAGAAATGTTCCTCTCAGAACATCTAAAAATCAGATTCAACACATAATAGAAAAATTTGGAAAAATCATCAATATAACACAAAAAATCACATCCAAATGGACTTACACCAAAGTTCAATTTGAATTATTAGAATAGTGTTACAGCCTGGAATTATCTTTAATTCCTTAATTTCTTAATTCTGATCATGTGACTCAACATAGATTGTAGAGATAGCAGAGATAGCAGAGTTCTCA
>CAJVPL010001403.1:0-14236 GCA_910591945.1 Ambispora gerdemannii | reverse complement strand
TATTGGTGCGTTGTCCTGTTGAAAAATCGTGTAGTTTCCCGGATTACGTTCTGAAATGGCAATAAATTGGTTTTTAAATTTCAAGGTAAGTATTTTTTCGTTATTTTTATATTCATCGCAAAAAATTAACGATCCTTTTAATCCTCCCGCGAAACACCCCAAAGACATTACGGATTTTTGGCCACTTTATAAAAGTGGATACCAATTATTGTTATGCTTCTCTCCTGGATGCCGCCAAACTCTTGGCTATCGTGACGGCTTCCCAATTTCCACACTCGCCTCATCAGAAAAAAATAACTTTCGCCTAATAATAAGCATTTTTATGCTTACTTTCTCAAAACGAGCATACGCATGTATTTCTGAGAGAAAGGGTTTCTTTGCTACAATACGTCGCTAAGGGCTGGCGGTCTTCCCGAACTTGGTAAGTTTTCACTTTTTCCCGTCTTTTTGTATTTGATAATAAAGCGGCGTATTGATGTAGGGTCACGTCAAATTTTTGCTCATTTTCGGTCTGAAATGTGTGCCGATCCCGGAAAAATTCAGAAATTAACGTACATGTATAAGGTTGAGATTCCACCCATCGTTATTAACGAAAAAAATATATAGAATCGTGCATAGTAGTAAATTTACCTTCATCCGGAACATACAAACTAATACTTGTGGAGCCTAAATATCCAAATATAATTTTTAACAAATATAAACCGGTAATATGATTTATATTTTAAATAAAAAAGTACCCGTGTCAGTTGGAATTGAAATTAATTTTAATGTATATACTCGACTAGTGTAAACTACATGTGGGTGGATTTGTTGTTTTTTGTTTGTATTTGTAGAAAAGCTTTTTTGATATCTCATTTCTGCCTTTCTTATATAAGAAATTCCTTAATTTCTTCATCTGTTTTAACGTTAAAACACTCTAAAGAGCTGTAGTACTGAAAATGCAAATTATTCGGTTCCCAATTATTATCGTTGATATCAATATCGGTAAAGGAGATCGAGTCGAAAAAGTGGTGGAGTTGGTCGGTTTTCAGGAATAGGATCCCAACATTTTTCAATAATAAATTTGCACCATCCCAGAGCATTATTTGATACCTTAGGTCGTACTCCTTATAAATATCATATACAAGGTATAAGTCATGACTCCGTTCACCAAATGGTCGTACACCTGTCACAATCTCATATATAATCATTCCAAACTTATAAATATCTGCAGCCTGAGTGTATGGTTTTCCATTTAATACTTCCGGACTAATATAAGGAAGTACTCCGCAAATTTCGTGATTAGAATTTTTTTACATTTGCTGGACTAGTAAGTCCAAACTCGGCAATTTGAGGATTAGTATATTTCCAGGGTGACAGTCACGGTGCACAAATCCCTCTGTGAATTTTTTTCAGATCGTCGATAAATATTTTGATTTTCATCCAATCTTCCGCATAAGTCATTACTATCGAGTATATATTTGTAGCTGGGTTTTGAGTTATCCCATGATACTTCACTCCATCGTAATCAACAGTGAACTTTAGAGCAGTCAGAATCTAATTTTGAAAAAGTTATTTATATTGAAAGCCAAAAAAGCATCATGCTTATACTTTGAAAATGGTTCATTACCTCATTTTTAAACTCAAATGTAATTTGGTTTGAATTGTGTAATGATTTCAACATAACGTTGGTTTTCCCTTTCGTTTAAATCTATTCTTTTCATAATCTCATCTATCAGTCGATCGTCCGTCCAACCAGGTTGCTTTATAAATTGATCCAAAACCTCCTTTTGCAAGACATTCAACATTGGTGAACCTTTCAAAAGATCCATTCAAAATCTTTACTAACTTTATCACATTCATTTATTAGTGTTAGGCAAACGACATCTTATTTTTGCTAGACATTCAGTTTCATAAATTCGTTCGAGATATTCCAATACTCATCGCAGTGCTCATTACAGTGCTCATTGCATTTGCAATCATGAATATTAGATTCCATATTTGAATACACTTTATGTGCAGTAAAACTTTGAAATGATGGTAAAATAAGCGATTGGTTTGTACATATACATGCAATGTAATCTATTAAGTTATCATGAGCAAATTCTGATATAGTTAGTCAGACTCTTATCAAACCTTGCAAAATATAATCTTAATATTGTGTGATGCCTTACTTTCAATTATTTTTTATGACGTTAAAGTTCATTACTTAATACATGTATAGCGATAGACGTACTAATTTTAGCTATGACACCTGATTACTTAGTATATGATGATGATATTGAAGCAACATAAATATAATATACATCTAACTAGTAAATTAATAATTCTCTTCTTACATAGGTAATATATCAAAATAAAGTAAACGCTCAAACCGGTGAAATGAATGCAAGTAAGTTAACCAGCAAAATATCTTTTGTTCTACGCTCTTCTCGCTCTTTACGCTTTTCTTACTTTTCGCGCTCGTTTCGCTCCTCATAAAGATACGGAGGTTAACCAAGAAAACAGTAAGTTAGTCCGCAAAATATTTCGTTTTTGTTTTTTTCTCTATACTTCTCGCTTTTTACGCACTTCTCGTTTTATGCACTTCTCGCTTTATACTCTTCTCACTTTATCACTTGCTTTACTTCTCGTTCTCCTCGCTCTTCTTGTCCGACCAGACAATAGCAACAATACCGCCGCACAAAGGCGACAAACATATCAAAACCTGCAGAACCCACAAGCCCCTCAAACTACTGAGCAATTGGTAATGGCACAATTACTAATCATGCAAGCCAATCAAGATCAACACAATCGGCAACAACAAGAATTGCAAGATATAATAAGACAACAACGACGTGTAATTCACATGCTCCGTCTTCTAGAGCAATATGCCAGGGAAAAGAGATACAATCCAATAAAGTATATAGCGGTATTTATGTTTGGTATATTAATTGTGTTATTTATTAATTATATAAGAAACTTTGTAAGGGCGTGAAATTCACTATCAATTTTCGCTAAATTTTTTGGTCTTGATCTATATGTACTACATGTACTGTAATATGTTATATCCCAAATAAATAATGTCCAAAGTCAAGATCTGTTATCAATGGAATTTGTTGAACGAAAAAAATCACCAGAAATTAGTATTAGTGTTAATGAGAGAATTGTTTAAGAACTAGAGTAGGACAACAGTAAAGAGATCTAAACTTGGAAACTTTTACTACTACATTGTTTCAATAACGCAGCATTGGAGAATGAAATTAGTGATTCTGACCGGTTAACTGTAGTTTACGCACAAGAGAAACCTCTAAGTGCACCCTCTATAAGTACACACCCTCTCTAAATGCATTCCTTGATCCAGTCCCGAGCTTGGACCATAATTATAAGTGCACACCCTCTATATTCACATGTGCTTCTAAAAACCCAATCAACGAGCCGTTAGGTTTAACTCTAGAACCGTTGTCCTGCTCAAAAAGATTGGGCTTTGGATTTCGTTCAGCCCGACATATGACCCCCTCTATAGAAATACCCTGGGTACCTCTGTCAAACTTTACGTTACCTTAACGGAAGTTTAGAGTAAATATTTTTATTATCTGTATTTAGAGTAGGAACTGATTTTTAATTTAAGATCGATTCTAAATATCGATTTTTAAATTTGTCAAATTGAGAAAATCGATTCTTAGTACGTATAGAACTTACACAAGAAACTAATTTTAGAAAGATTAATACATGATACATGTATCACGTAGGGAATTATGGAAAGATATTCATGTGGAGATTAGGAGTAAAAATTACGGAATTGAAGAATTTATGTAAAAGCACCTGAAGCCCGACATCCATTACCCCGACAGTAAATTTACCCGACATGATGTTTCCCCCGAATGGAGATTTTAATTAAATATGAAATAACTTAATATAATACAAGATAATACTAATATAACACAAAAAAAATTAAATATATAAAAACTAATTAAAATATAGAAATAGAATACATGCTAAAATAATCTATATTAAGTATATTATAATATAAATCTAATTTATAATAAAAAATCAATTAAAATATCTTAAATAAAAATTAATTAAATTCATAATAATCATTATTCTTTGTTAAATATTATTATTATATAAGAAAAATATCATTATTATAAATAAATATTGAGCTCTTTATAGTAATTAATATATAATATATAATATATTAACAGTGATAATATTATTTAAAATTTAGCTCTACTTTTTGCAATTTTTAAAATATTATCTAATATATATTAATTAAATTATTATATGTAATTATAAATAATAATAAAATATAAATAAATAATAATTTGAATTAATAATAGATAAATATTTTTATATTATTAAATTTTATTTTTTAATATATAAAAATATATAATTAAACTTTTTTATATAAAAATTTTACTATAATTATACTTATTTTAATATATTATTATTTTACTTAATTTTATATTTATATATAATAATTAACAGAATTATAAAATTATATGTAATCTTATTAATAAAATTTATTATAAATTAAAATATACAGATTTGTAATTTATTTAATAAATATTTTTTATTTTTATATTAAAATAAAAATTATAAGTTATAGTTTAATATCTTTTTCTGGATTTACTGGATTTTTTTTGACAAAGTTATTCTAATTACAAAATTATTGCAAAAATATTTTATAATTAAAATATAAAATTAATTATAAAAAATTTTTGTAATAATTTGCAATTAAAATAATTTTATTAGAAAAAAATCTAAAAAAATCAGAAAAAATATATATTAACTATAATTTATAATCTTAAGTTTAATATAAAAATAAAAAATATTTATTAATAAAATTGAAAACTTTTATATAAGACAAAAATTTCAATTTTTATTATATTTTATTAATAAAATTGCATGCATAATTCTATAATTCTGTTATTTTTTTATAAATAAATAATAATATTAAATTATAATTATAATTATTATATAATAAATATTAAATATTAAATTAATATTTAAACTAATATTTTTAATAGAATATTATCGAATTTTTTTATAATTTTTATTTTTAAAAAAATAAAATTAAATAATTATAAAAAATATATTTATATATAAAATTAATAATATATTCTTTTAAAAATTTTATATTACAAAAAATATTTGTATTATAATAAATTTATATAATAATCTTATTATTATTATTTTTATTAATAATTATAATTTTTTAATATAATAATAATTGAATTAAATTTATAAAAATAATAATAATAAATATTAAAATATTTAATTAGATAATTTATAGAATATTTTGATTCAAATTTTTTAATACTAATTTTTATTAAATTATATATTATTTATATTTGTTATATATTAGATAATAATTAATTTAGATATTATTTAGTTCAAATTAGAATAAAAATTTTATTAGAATTGAGAATTAAAATTAATATTAAAATAGATTAATATTAATCAAAAATGATTATATAAAATAAAAAGATATTTGAAAATAATATCTTTAAAAAAGTTGATTTGTTAAAAAATTTAGTTTTGTTTTTGATTAAAATTTATGAATTCAGTTTTTAATTTATATCTAATTTGATTAATTATAAAATTACTATTTAATCTTAAACTAATTCCAATTTTAAAAAAATTAATTTAATTTAATTTAATTTTTAATTATAAAAATAAATATAACTTTAATTTTGTTGAATAATTTAATTAATAGAGTTCATTTTTAATCTTTGCTTATAATATATACTATATATTAAAAAATTAATAATAAATATTTAAACATACATGAAACTAATATTTTTTACTTTATTGTAAATTTGAATTTTATTTTTATTAATCATTTTGTTATATAATATATTAAATATAATAATACTTTGTTCAGTCACTATTAGTAGAATAACATGACTTACTAAGATATATTTTTGTAAATGATTACTTTTATACATGCAATATCTTAATGTCTAGTGATATAAATAACTCCAGTTGATTCATCTAGACAAGATGAATCAAATGATAATATTATGTTCAGACACTTCACTTAATGACAAGATGCCACAATCCAAGTAAAAAAATGATTCAGTTGTTTTGAATACATTATTTCAATGCTCCATGATCTATTTCAAACTAAATGATGGTATTTACATTCAAAACAATTCACTGTATCATTTTTTTAAAAATAAATTTTTTCCCTCTTAGTATCCAGTGAATTTTTTTGAGCGTAAATACCCACCATTTGATTCATCTTATCCAGATGGCTAATTTGAAATTGATAACTGGATACCAAGTTATTGTATTGACCATTTTATTTTATAAAATTTAGCACCGAATCAAGTACTAATCTATTAATAGATTATATAAAAATAGTCAATAACGATAAAAATAACATTCTTATGAACAAGATTTTTGTTATTTACTTTATAAAGTGTGATCGCTATTCTTTTCTATCACCATCATTAGCGTTAGTGGCCTCGACAAATACATACAGAAAACAATATTTTTATTGTAAAGCTTACGATTAATACAAATAAAATATTACGGTTAAATGAAAAATAACATAAAGATTACGATTAATTAAAATGAAAAGCGATAAATAAAATAAATGGATTTACTCTAATTTTAAATGCTCATTTTCCTTTTCGAGTTCAAATTGTCTACGTAATAAATTTTCAATTTTTTCCTGATATTCTTTACGTTCCTCTTTTTGACGCTCGTGTTCCCATTCCAACCTCGATTTAATCTCTGCCTCTTTTTGTCCTATTTCCATTTTAACTTTTAATTCAATTTCCTTATCCATCGATTCCGTTAATTTTTTATTGAGATTTTGTTGATTTACTAAAGTATTCTCGTATCTAATCTCTCTTTCTTTCATTTTCTCAATTTCTTGTTGAGCTTCTTCCAATAAAGAATTCTGATCTTGTATTTCTTTCATTTCATTCTCATCTGGCTCATTTTTATGTTTATCTATCAATGAAATTCGAATTTGATGTAATTCTGCTTCGAGTTTATCAATTTCTTTTTGAAGATCTTGTTCTTTCTTTTGACTTTTTTGTATTTGTTTTTGTGTTGCTGCTGCCTGTTCGACTTTTGACTTCTTTTCTTGCTCTGCTTTGTTTTGTATTTTCCCGTTCAATTGTTGAACTTCTTTTTTGAGTTGAGAAATTTCTTGTTGTTGTGTATTTAATTTCTTATTCAATTGTCGAGTTTCTTTCTTGTATTGTGTAATAATTGAATTGAGCCGAGTAATTTCTTGATGTTGTGCATTGGTTGTTGAGGCTGACTCGGTGTCTGCTCGTTCAGCTTTTGGTTTCTTTTCTAGCTCTGCTTTTTTCTGTATTTTCCCATTTAATTGTTGAACTTCTTTTTTGTATCGCGTTGTAACTAGGTTAAGCCGAGTAATTTCTTGATTTTTTGCTTTTAATTTCTCATTCAGTTGTTGAATCACTTTCTTGTATTTTGTGATAATCTCTTGCGCATTTGTTGAGGTTGATTCGGAATTTTCTCGTTCAGCTTTTGATTTCTTTTCTTGCTCTACTTGTTTTTGTATTTTCTCGTTCAATCGTTGAACTTCTTTTTTATATCGTGTAATAATTAAATTAAGTCGTGTAATTTCAGCATCTTTGTTTTCAGTCGATTCGATTTCTAGAATATGGATATCAGAAATGTTCATGGTAATTGAAAAAGAAGTCCAAAAAACGAAACTTACCAGAACTTTGAATTAAATCGTCCATAATATTGTTGAAATAATTTTCAGTTTCCAATTTATTTGCGATAGCACTTGCCACTGATAAATCATATTCTTCGAGAAACTGAACAGTTCCATTTTTTTGATTTGTAAACGACACACCTATTACGCCCAATACTTTAGAATTACCCTTGTTCTCTTTGATAAACCAATCTTTATACTTCCTCGCTTGTTCCGTCACTTTTTTAATTCGTTTATTGTTAATTACGTCGTCGTCGTTATGAATTAATTTAACCTCGACCACCGCAAATATGCCGTATCCATCAGTCATAATTAAATCATTCTTGCCGAGATCCGGACGCCCTGGCACTGGCTCCCACTCAAATTCCCAAAGATATTTAAATCCAGGTAGATATATCTCAGTATTATTCAAAAATATTTCTTGCCACTCCGCTTCTTGCGCACTATTCGCCGTTAATTTGGATAATGGCCATTTCATTCGTTTTAAGGCGTCTCGTTCGATGATTTTGTTATCAATTATATAGTGCGAGTAGATGTGTTGGATTGCGGCTGTGATTATTTGAGGAACCGTCTCTTCTTCCCATGCATATTGATTGAATAATAAATAATTTGTGATAACGTTTGGTAAGAATAGTGCGTTTAATCTAATATCACGGAATTCTAAATCATTACAATAATGAATGCGGGTTTCTTTTTCTTCGTCTTCTACTTTTGGTTCTTGATCTTTTTGATTTTGATCCGATTTCGAAGTTTGTTCTGGTATTGAATATGTGAAACAAGTCTCTTCTTCATTAATTGAAGTGAAAAGTAATTTGAATTTTCGTTTTTCATCATTTTGGAGAATCTTCGCTTGTTTCTCGGTGATAACAATTTCGTCTTTCATATTTTCAGACATTAGATTGGTGAGAATATAATGATAATAATGAGATGTGAATTGTTCTTCTATATATAGAAAAAATACGTAGCGTGTGTATCATGTGTTACCTTAACACGGTGCATTGAGCTTTTCCTCCGATATTCTATCCTAGAAGTTTGATGAACACTGATTTCATCATTGACCCCTAATTCCTGTGAAGAATTTTCATTCCGAAATTCTTTAGTCAGGAAATTTCCCGACTCGGATTTTTTTTTGTGGGATCTCCAGAACTCTGGATTAAATATAGCAACGATCCTTCCGAATCGGGTGCAATTTCGTTGGAGAATTCATTAATTACGAGAGGTCAAATAATCAGATTGTACTAAAGTTGACATCAATAGAATACTACATTCGTTTTAATTTTCATGTTTCCATTTATCACACGAATTTATCTAATAGTTTGATGTATATATCGATATTGATTGATATTTAAATTCTCAGATTCTTAGCAAACTTAAAGTCTAGAACAGTAAAGGGTTTATCGTTATAGGACAACACATTTAATGTGCTGTTTTACACTTTCAAACTTTTCTGATGGAAAACAAGTTTCGGAACAAAGAGCGTAAAACAACATATTAAATGTGTTGTTGTTCCACAAATCCTAATTTGTAGAACAGCATGATACATGTACATGTATCGGATACGTGTAAACAATGTAATCTTACTATTAAAAATGTAAAGCAACATAGACCAGCACATTTAATGTATTATTTTCAAAGCTTCTCGATGTAGAGTGGGAACAATATGATATGAGCATTTAGAAAACAAAGAGTGTAGATTGAAACAAAAGGATATAGGATTAAACTATAACTTATGAACCCATTCATACCATTCTGGAATGCCTCTAAGTAATATGTCATGCTCTTAAAAAATCAACACATAATATACGTATTCTCCTTTCATGTTTGAATGCTATTTGACATGTCAAAATATTTATAAGAATATTACTAATATTATTTCAATTTTTATCAAATAAAATAATATATTGTTTTTAATATAGTGGGTGATCAAAAAGGTCTCGCCAGAATTATTTTTGACTTTTGTGGTGATTTTTGAGTTTTAGATACTTAAAATAGAAAAAGATTCTACTTATACAAGTTTTTTTCATGTGATGATGGTATCTTCAAAAGAACAATACAACACCACATAAACCAAAGGTTGCAACAGTCATTTACGAAGCTTCTAGAATCAAAACGTTATTTGGTCTCCATAAAATCCTGATTTGAATTCATAGAAAATTGATAGCATTGAGTGAAAAATGCTGTTTATCAATGATTTCTTGCACCATTTATGGTACATTTCACTTAGTTACACTAAAATTTTTCAATAATTCAATAAGTAATAAATTAAATTTAGTATTTTGAGAACATAATAAAAGTTCATTATGGTTTATATTGATGATATTAATATTTATTCAAACTTATTTAAAGAACATTTACAATATTCTTTGAGAAACTTAATAATAAAAGTATAATTTTATAATAATATCATATTATTTCTTGAACATGTTATTAATCTTAAAGAAATTTTTTTGATTTATCAATTATTCAACAAATTCTAGATTTTCTTATATTATAAAATATATAATAACTTTGATCATTCCTAGAATTAGCCAAATATTATTAAAAATTTGTTAAAGATATTGTTCAAATTGCTATATTACTATTCAAGTTATTATTCACCAAAGTTATTTATATTTGAATTCAAAAAAATTAATTGTATTATTTATTTTAGTATATTTAGATTTTACAAAGAAATTTTATCTATATGCTGATATATTTAACTTTGAATATAAAGTAATATTATCTCAAAAAGATAGTAAAAAATTATTTCTTATATAAGCATTACTCTGAAGACTTTTGAGAAAAATTATAGCACAACTGAAAAAAAACTACTGCAATTATCTGAATAATTAAACAATTTCAAAATTATCTCCTAAAAACTATTTTTAAATTATATATAATTACTGATTACAATACTTTAAAATAAATAACAAAATTATAAAATAAGAATTACTTGCTGAATTATCTTAATAAGTCTTTAAAAGAGATTACTAGATTAATTAATATTTATTTAGTATCTAAAGTCTGTATTAATATTTATAAATATTATTAACTTAAGTTAATTTTTGGAGGAAAGAGAAAGACTATGTGTTTAGGTAAATATTCAAGAATTTTCTTAACTATTATTTTTATAGATAAAAGTTTTAAACTCTTAAAAATATTACTTATAATTTTTACTTTTTCTAAATAAAAGTCTTAAACTCTTAAAATTATTATAATAGATACACAATAAAAACAGTTTTTCAATAATGCGATTCTATATAAACTAATATTTTTTCTAGTACAAAGAATCTAACTAATAATTGATATTATGATTAATGTGGAAAAAATGGTAAGAAGTGTTTTACAAGTGATAATTTACTTAGAGAGAGAATAATTATATTCAATAATTCAAGTTTAATTTAGCTTAGAGAACAATTATACATAATGTGAATTCTCTTTTTACAAGTGACTTACTTGAAGAATAATTATTTGCAATATGAATTCACTTTTTACTTTATTTTATTCTTTTTTGTAGCTTATAGATTATTTTTTTATATATTTTTTTGTATTATTACATGTATATATTGTTCTATTTATTATTAAAGAAAAAAAGCATTACTTATACTATGTAAAAAAAATGAAAAAAATATTTATAATGAATGCTCTATAATTTATAGAAGAAATTAATTGCAAAATGAATCAAAAACTAATAGAATCATGCTGAAGAATAATGAGAAGATGCTGAAAATAATGAGAAGATGCTGAAAAATGATGAGAAAATTCTATAAGTAAAACAATATGGAAAATAGTACAATTTTATATTGTATATCAAAAGAGGAAGCTTGTTATTTTTATTAGCATGTTATCATGCTATAAAGTCTATAGATAACTTTTGTTAATATTTGTGACAGAAATTTGTTGAAAAATCTATAGCAATGTTGCTGATAATTGTAATAGAAATTTGCTATAGTAATGCTGAAGATTTTATCAGATTAGAAAATCTGCAGAATTGTTGATGGGAATTTGCTAAAACAATGCTGAAAAAATATATCAGTTTGAAAAATCTACAGTAGTGTTAATAATCATAATGAAATATGCTGTAGATGCAGAAGATTCTATTGAATTAGGAAATCTGCAGTATTGTTGATGGGAATTTGCTGAAGTCATGCTGAAAAATATATCAGTTTGAGAAATCTGCAGCAGTGTTGAAAATTGTGATGGAATATGCTATAAACACTGAAAAACATGTCGAATTAGAAAATCTGTGATGTTGATGAAATATTCATCTGACGTTGGCAATATCCACGGTTCATCTTTCATTGTTTCATCCAGAAAAACCAGAATTAGAGATTTTGTTCACTGGCAGTAACAATACAGACCTGGAAGAAAAATCAAAATCAAAATGCTAATGCATTATCTTGTATGTACTCTAAATAATAAACAATGGATTTAACAATCTACTATAATATTTTTGGATATTTGGAAAACAAAACTTTTGATAAACATATCTCAATAACAATTAATTATTTAACAAGCAAAGCATTTTGTTATACAAAATGGACTATTATTTAAAATTAATCAACAAAAGGATCCAGTATATCCACTCCAGTTTGCCATGCTCTATAAAATTTGCATGTTTTCACAAGTTAAAATCATGATTTTCAAATTGTATGTATTCACGTATAACGTTATTAATCGATTTTGTCTTTAAAAGCGATTCTCAAACTTTAACTGACCCTCAATTACTAAACGATTCGAAGTATCGATTTCCTCGATTCTACAAATTAATCGATTCTAAATTAATCGATTCTAGAGAATCGATTCCTATCCTTATGCCAAGCAACTCAATTGCTCACCCATCGCTATCGCTATACCATTTAATCTATTATCAAAGGTTGGTCAAAAGTATGCCTGATCGAATGGAAGCATAACTAAGTATTTGTCACTTAAGAAATTCCACTAGTCGAAAATGGAAAAAAAACCACAATTCAGAAATTACTTAGCAACCATTTGGCAACTTAAATGGCATCTATCGCTGCCACTCGGCAACAATTCAGGAACAGTTTCTGAATTGTTGCCGAGTGGCAGCGATAGATGCCATTTAAGTTGCCAAATGGTTGCTAAGTAATTTCAGATTGTTGTTTTTTTCCATTTTCGACTAGTGTTTTATGCGGGATTTTTAATCTGAAATAAGAGTCAAATTAATATGCGCACCCTCTATCGTTATACAGTCATAAGTATCCGAAATTTCAAAATCCATCTTGGAGTTCACTTTATAAAAACGATTTAAAATGTTATTTAATGATTATATGCTGTGATTTATAGATGAATGCAGATATTTATTTCAAACTATGAAATAATAGCAAAACAAAAAATGATAATAAAAAATTATTTCTGCGTTAACGTTAATGGCAATAGTAAATACATAAAAATGAAATATTACTATTCTCTAATTCTAATTTTTAAATTTTCATTTTCGTTCAATAAATTTTTATTTTCCTTTTCAAGTTCAAATTGCCTATAGTAAATTTTCATTTTCCTTTTCAAGTTCAAATTGTCTATGTAATAAATTTTGCCGTTCATGTTCCCATCCACCTTGTTTTTGTACAATTAAATTGAGTCGAGTAATCTCTTGATGTTGATCGGAATCTTCACTTACATGTATTATTTTTTCTTGCACTACAAAGAAAAATAGCAATTAATTAAAGAAATTAATAAAAAGGAGATCAAAATGATTTTACCTTCATTTATTTCGTTTGAACACATAAACTGGCACTTGTAAATTCGGCATCAATATCGATATTAGTTACATATGCTGGCGATACACGCAGACAAGTGTCTTAGTATAAGGATATATAAAAATAAAAATTTTATAGAAGTATAATATTTTTAATATTTTTGTATTGTTTTTTTTTCTTTATTAAGTCTTTTCGTTGTAAAAAATTTGTTAAAAAAAGATATTTTCTTTATAAAGAAAGCACCAAAAATTGTCAAAGTTTACTTAGATTTCAAATATATTATATTTTTTATGTGCTCAATACATATTTCAAGTTAAGTAAGAGAAATAAGAATAATAACTAAAGGTGATAATGTATATTTATTAAATACTAGTCAACTAGAAAGTGACTTAAAAAATCTTCTTATAATTTAATATATATAATATAATAATTATAATAATAGTTTATAGATAAGTAAAATATTATGAATTTAATTTATTAAATTATTTTAATAATATAATATCACAAATGTGTAAGAGATCAAACTATAAATATGATATTATAAATATGTAAGAGATTATTAATATAATATTACAAATATGTGAAAGATTATAACAAAACTAATATAAAACTTAATACTTAAATAATGAAATAATAAAAGAAATATTTTAATATTCTAAATATTGTTACCGTAGTAACATAAATTTCTCTAATTCGATAATCTTTCTTTGATTATGAGAAATTCCCTTTTTCTTAATTTTTATAATTTATCACCTAATTATCATTATTTTTATCCAATCGTATAATTATATCACTTTATATTATTATTCTAAATCTTATATTTATACCCTAAATATCATATTTATTCCCTTTTTCTTATTTCTATATACTT
>CAJVPL010001402.1:0-14237 GCA_910591945.1 Ambispora gerdemannii | reverse complement strand
AGTAATTTTTTTAGAAGGATTCTTGTTATATGAATATTTTTGAATATTTTGTATTTTTCAATTATTTTTGAAATTAACGATTTTTATGTTACTACTGTAACAGTACTTTAAAACTTTATAAATAAAGATAAATTATTAATTTGAGTCACATTAATATTAACTTTTTTACTTATCTTATATTTATCTTGTTATAAATGAAAAAATTCCCAAATTAAGTAATCAAGCACTTCAAAATTCTGTAAATAAAAATAAGTTTATTAGTTGACTATAATTTGAGTCATATTAATATTAATTTTCTTACTTATCTTGTTTTTATTTAGTTATAAGATTGTGTATCAATTATGTCTTTACTTTATAAAATGAAATCAATATGATAATCAAGATCTATAGCAAATAGCAAGACTTTAAAATTATTTGAAAAAGATTAGAGTTATATGAAGATAATAATATTAAGCATTATAATTTCAAATATAAATTTGATGATAATTATCAATCAAAAAAACAAATTAATATTCACAATTATTATAATTATAAATCAAAATATTAAGAATATAAATGGTATGACAATGTTAACTATTCCAAAAATCTCTGTTAAATAATTCTCATAACTCTTATTGATATACACAATTACTCACTATATCTTAATACTAAAAAATATACTTTAATACACCAAACAATTCCTGAAGATATTCTTAATAAAATCCAATTTTTTATAGAGCATAAAAGTCTATTAATTAATATTCAGAGAAAATTATTGAAAGTAAAATTTCAATTGTGACCTTATTAATATCATACAAAAATACAAGATTTGTTATGACAAAAAGCAGAGTGCAACCTGTCTGCTAACAATATTAATTAATTAAAAATTACATAATTCTAAATGAATTATAAAATTTGAACTAGACAATAAAATATCTGTTTTGAATGTTATCAAAACAAGTGATTTTTTGATTAGAATATCATAATATTATTTTAAACTACAATACCACCAAAACTAATTATTATCAAATAATTCTTTCATTTTTTCTTATTATGAACAACAATACAAAATCATATTTGATTGTACAAACTTTTGTATATGATAAAATAATTGAGTTTTATAAATAAATTCTGGAATATACAAAAAATAATAATAAATAAACTATTAATATTTATTATAGATACAGATTTTATAGCAATTGCAAAAATTATATAAATATATGAAATCATTTATCTAATTCATTATATTTTTAATATTAGTGAAAACTTATCAAAAAATCTAAAATTAAAACTTCATGAATATAAAATCTTTGTTTATAATTTTTTTTGTATCACAACAGCTTGTATAAAAAAAATTTTTATAAAAAATGATCACAACTCACTTAAATTATAGTAATATTAAAAATTATCTTAAGAGAGCTCTTTATTCTAGCTGATAAGCATGGATCAATACATTTATATCAAAAATTTTTACTACAGGAATTCAAATTATCTCTCATATTAAAAATCTTAACAATATTATTAAACACATACTCATAACAAATAATACTTTGTGTGGTTTTGCTAATATATTAAATTCAAAACTTCAAGTAGAAACAGAACAGACCTGTTTTTTCGAATACCAGATCCTATTAAATTATATGAAATTTATAATAGTTAGTCATGATCTCTTTTCTGAGATTGATAAGCAAATAATTCAATACTTTACATCTCATATTTTGTTTACAGAATATTTGAAAATATTATAATAATTATTCATATTGTAAGTCAAGTACAATTGAATATTAATAATACTGATAAAATAAATTAAATATTTTCAAAAATTAATTCTTGGTGTAATTTGATAAGAATCTAATAATAATATTTAGAATTTTAATCTTAATATGATAGATAAATTTGTTAAGAATTTGTATGATGTCAAGCAAATTTTATTGAAATTAATAATAGCTGAAGTTAATAAAAGAAATAGTCAGAAAATTATAAATATCTAATCTAATAATAGCAAGGATTCACATTTGTGATAATTATTAATTTTTTTCATATCTTTGTTTATATATATCTAATATATTTTGCAGTATTATTTGTCACTACTATTTTCAAGTGATAAAATATTTAAAAATTGCTGAATTTTATATTCAGATAATATCCTCATGATAATATATTAATTAAAAAAGAAATAATAATATAATTACTGAAACTTGTTGCTTTATGAATCAAAAATTCATAAAGAATTATTTGAATAAGATATTAATTTCAAATTTCACAACTATACTCAAGATTATGATATGTGTTTTGCACTATATAGTATAAAAAAACTCAAATATAATGAACTGTGAAGACTTGCATGACAAGTAGTTTAATTTGCTATCAAGAATAATAATTATAGTGAAATAATGAAATAGTTAAAAGAATTTATTAACCAACATAAAGAAATACTTATTTGATCAGTACAAAGCTAAAATCAAGCTCAAAATCAAGATCTTTCAAATAATGATGAAGTTAATATTAATAAAGAAAATAAACTCCAGCAAGTCAAAAATTTATTAATATTATGATATAAAGGATACTTAAAAACCAAATATCATAAATATTAACTGAAAATTAAAAAAATTGTATACAAAGTATATCTGTAGCACATTTAATCAATCAGAATACAATAGTACAAGATGTTCGAATCATTAGGTATTCATTCTTTAATTTTTTTCAATAATCAAATATGAACTAATTTCAGATTACTAAAATTCAGATGATTTAAATATAATTAACTCTAATCCAATCTTTTATCAAATAAAATACTCAAATTCACATGAATATTATGTATTATATAGTGAATCAATGAAATCAAAAATTGTTAAATTCTTCAATTTTAATAAAATTTCTAATTCTATTTGAAGCTATTTCTGAGATTGTTCTATGTAACAGATTGTTACATTTATATTTATCCTAAAAATATATTTATATAATAACTTTGTTATTAGTATCTACAATCAAATCTCTTTATAGTTATTACTCTTGGAAAAGCAAAATTTGATGAACAAATAATTTATTTATAGTAATATGCTATTGTTTAAAATATTTCTTGGTTGAAAATTCTTATTAATATTATATTAACCACAACAAAAATATAATTCGTTTTTAGGAATCACTAAAGATATTGTTATGGCCATATAATTAAATATACAATAGAAATTTTCATAAATAACTTTTAAATCAGACTTGCACACGCAAAAAGACATGATTGATATGAAGTATGCTGGTGGCAAAACTCTCAAAAAATACTTAGGAAACCATTTTTCTAATTTGACTGATAACGACAGTTAAACTTAGTCAAGCAACTTGCGCAAGGATTAAGAAGTATACATACATGTACATGCAATGCAGATATTAATATAATGCAATCGTGACTTGGTCATAATGGATTACGTATATTGAAAATTGTGTGTAACAAAAATCAGATATCTTTAACCTTGGAATTCTTTTGAGTCATATCCGGTCGCATTCCATCAATGAAAATGAAATTATAATTTTTAGGACTTTTAGCAAATATGTTGCACTATCGCTATATAAACAATGCTGGGATAATATGCCAGATGATCGACCCGATATTTACGAAGTAAATCAGCAATCGAGTGGCTAATAACGTGATGTTTCAAGATAGTACATGTACTTCAGAAGTTGAACTAGATTTTGATCATGCCTCTATTAAATAATTTACTCGGAAAAGAGGAAAATTTAGATAAAATAGGTGAATTACAGTCGCATTACAACTTATGCAGTTATCAAAGTGGGATCGGAACACAAAAAAAACGAGAAAAAAGTATTCGAGTGGTGTTTGAAATCAGCACCAAATTGGAATCGAAATCGAAACACAAAAAGACGAGAAAAAAGCATTTGGGTGGTGTTTGAAATCAGCAGAGGGCGGTATAATTTAATCTTAGCATTTAATGTTAACATAGCGATACCCATTTTTTATATGTGATTATATAAGGTGTAATTTATTAATGTTAATAATGTTAATAAAAATGTGATAGTAATTATAATCTTTTTGTGAATATACGAAAGTACATGTACAGTACGTAGCCTTATCGTTATTAAAATTTGACATACCGATACTTGATCAAAAAATTGTTATTTAAATGATCAAACAATTTGACTTAACGCGTTATTGAAATAATAATAAATATTTAATTGGACCTTGCACTTTCCATTTTCATTCCTTTTACTTCGCTACAAATATAAGATAATATTTCTGGTTGCAACGTAGCTTTATATACATTATAAAATTCTTTGAAGCATTTCATTTGAAATCCATTTGAGCAATTCCTTATTAAATTTTAAAATACGTATATTGAACTCAGATGCATCCCTTGTTTAACATTTGCATTTTGTGCAATGTCGATATTCTTATTTTTATCATAATTACATCATCATTGAAAGATTCAATTATTTTTTTGTATAAACTAATAGAAGTAAAACATTGTGATTTTAAATAAGTGTAATTTTGCTCCCATTAATTAAAAGTTGAACTGAATTGAGGCACATTATATTTTCAGCTCTTAGGGTGTATAAAAGGGCATGTTGTGCATGCGTTTACGTACATACCGATACGTGTTTACAAGCCACACATTTAAATGTACAAATGTACATGATAAAGTGGCAACGGTAAAGTTCCTTAGCAGTTTGTTTTCTGAAATAGAATCCAATACTTATAGGTAGTACGTACTCGTCCAACACAGGACTCTGCTCACCGAATGGTCGCCTGCCTGCCTGTTACTTTAAAGTAGAATAACTACACATTAGAACAGTCTGAATTCAACACAACTTTTTATTTACTTACTATTTTGTTGATTGCTTTGTAAATAATTCCAAGACTTCCTTTCACAAAATAGTTACCTATTAAATGGAATCCATTTAAAATATCACTTTTTGCTATGCTTTTACGTTTGGGTCTTGCCCAAGTTAAAGCTAAGTGATTCAGAACATTATTGTTTTTGGAATAAAAGCATAAAGATAAGACTAAATGGACAAGAAAGACATTAAACGATAAACTTCTGTTAAAATATAGTATTTAAAATGAAAGGATTACGACTTGAAGTACATGTACAATACAAATGGAACCTTAAAAATATCATTACAATCATACCTCCATATATGAAAATCCTCTCTAAAAGCAGATTTGTAAATTTTTGGAATAGTCGAAATTTAAGAAAAAATCTCTTTATAGGCACACACTTATAATGGAACTTTCATCATTTCAAAAACCACTAATGCGCACAAATGTATGATACATGCACTTGAAAAGATATGAACAAAGAAAGATTACGTATCGGTATTTACTAACAAAATGCCATTAATACATAGTTTTATTGTAATTGTAGCCGAATTCTCGGAATCCCTAATTCTTATAAGCACTTCATATAGAATATCATTTATCTAAAAGAATACCTGTGCTGAACATTTATCTAAAAAAAATCCGAAGATGTAAATATGAATCCGGTTTCGATAAAATTCTGCGTAAGATATCAATGGAAAGAATTCAAAATTTCGGAAAATAGTCGGGATAAACACCTATAACTAATATCAATAAAAATTTAAAAATAGTCGCATGGAAAACAACAAATTAAAAAATTAATACCATCTTCTATCGGCGAAGTGATAAATTTGACACCGTATTTCTTTGCTGTTTCTTCGATAATTCCGTTGAAATCATTGATATGAATAGAAAGAAGTCTCAAATGACCACGAGTAGCTTTTAGGAATTTAAACAAAGGAATCTTCGATATATTGTTATGATTCAGAGGTTTGTGAATTCTGAGAGAATAAATTGAGGATGGAAGTTTTGTCGCCAGAATATCAAAAGTGTCGTCTAGATTTCTCGAGTATACTTCCAGATGTTCAAGTTTTTTACAAGATTTTAATAGAGAGATAGTATTGTCCAAATTTAAATCTTGCGCACCAAGTACTCGAAGATTGCGACTATGTAAAAGGATGAACGGGAATATCTTTTTGATCTTCTCATCAAATCCAGAAAATTGCGTAAACGTTTCTTGCCTGAGCTGAAGATATTTAAGTTTGTGGCCGCTAGTTTCAATAACTTTCTTTATAAATTCAACGGGAAGTTCAGCAACTAATGATATCGTAATAGTCAAAAATTCTAGTTTTTTAAAATGTTGAGCAGTTTCAATCCATGATTGCTGCTCTATCGCTTTGCACTTAGTGAAATCTATGCAAAGTAGGTTTGCACAACTCTTTAAGCCTTCAATCACAATATTTTTCTTAAGCAAACTAAAGTCAATTCGGAAGAATTTGATTGCACATAATGTTCTTGATGAAGGGTGAAGGGCATTAACGACAACTTTGATATTAGTAGCAGTTAGCTGAAGCAGTTGGAGCCACTGCAACTCACTCTGAGCTTCAATCACATTTTTTAATCCAATTGCTGTCATTCTCGTCTCCTCGTTCATGGTATTTTCACTAAATGTACGTAAACCAGCAAGTGTGATTCCACGAATAGAGCGACAGAATTCAGCTAAATTATTAAAAATATTTAAAAGATTGGTATTTAATGTGATCCCAGAAACTCTTAGTTCTCGAAGATTCGATCCTATTCTTTCAATGTGTTCTTTAGGCGTATCAACCCACAATTCGCCTTCAAAAACTAAGTTATGATGAAATGAATGTATCGATTGCGCTTGATCTAGAAAGTGTGCACACAATGACTTTCTTAATGCTTCACGTTTTCTCATTTGTTTTTCGGTTGGAATACTCGATTTTTGTTGCAGCCATTCTACTGTCGCATTAGATACAGCAGTCATTTCATAGTGTCGTAAGAATGTTGCATAGTTGAATGTCGGCGTTCGGATGTTTCGAGGTCGACTGATCCCGTTGGCACGCAGATAATCCCATGTTTCTTTGTCGAAACTTCCTAGATAAACATTAACAATTTTTGTCGATCGTTTTTGCTTTTCTTCTCGATCGATACGTGGTTTGTTAAGTATCTTAGATAACGGCGCATCCCAGAGTATCGGCACTATTTCACGGCAACATTGTCGATCAACCAACAAACATTTGAATAATGTTGCGTTATCGAGGTTTTTAAATATTTCTTGGCGAATTTCCGAGGGTAAGAGTTTAAGCATCGATTTGTTTTCCATTTAACTCTGTTCAATAGATAATTAAATTTTCTTTCTACTTTGATAAATATATAATTTTTGATTATTACCTGGGTTTTTCTTCGAGACGATGGCAATAGAAAACAACTTTTGCACTACCTGCTTTCATTTAGCCTTAATAAATGTAGATCTACGCTTTACCGTTACATTTTTGTGCTTGGCTGAAATTAATTGGAGGCCTTTTTTAGCGTTAGCGTTAGTGATACCGATAACGATAACATTGAATATCCAAACAGATAATAACGATAAATATCCAAAAAAAGCATTTACAGAAAATAATTTGACAACAGATTACGTATTCCAGTCGTTTTTATGAAACTGAGTGATTTAAGTCAAATTTTATTTTTTTTTCCAAGTTCACTGTGAGATTTAAATCGCTCAGCTTCACAAAAACGACTGTTGTCAAATTATTTTTTAAATGAATACTCGTGGAAATAAAAATTCTATAATTTTTTTTCCGTGTTCCATTTCTTGCGTGAGCCACAAACTCCATACGTACTCAAGTAACAAAAACAACACAATTACACACAAATGGATGAACCAATGAACATTAACGTTAACCATTTGTCCATGGACAAGCCAATGAACAAAATATATTTCAAAACATCTAAAAAAAATTTGTAACATCCACTAATGCTATCGCTATGGTTTATGGACATTATCCATTGTCAACACGATAATTCGGTTACCAGTCATTTATAAACACCGATGTGACACGAGGACTGAGAAATATTTCACCGCAGAAACATTATACGTACGTACGTATTAAACTGGACCTATCATAGGTTAAATTTATGTCCGACTCTATTGAAAATAGGAAAATAGGTCATGTACAATCATTTGATGAATCTAGGTTTATCCATAAAGATCTTAGCGTTAGGGAAAGAAAAACAAGTCAAGACAATCCAAAAGTGGATTTTTAATGTGTAGTGGTAGTCCTATTTTGATCGCTTTTTTTATCGTTCTGGTGACACTAACACTAATAATAGATCATGACCAAAAAACTAAACCATATACGTAATCGATATTGATATACGTACATATACGTACATATACGTACATAGAAAACTTGTTCCAACGAAACTCACGAATGTGTGAGCAATTTGATTGACTTTGAAAAAATGGGCTCTATTTTGATTTCTTTGTCTCTTAGAGATCTGCTGAATATTCTAATCCTCGTGGTTCTTTCTTACATTGCGAAATTTTATTTTGCTTATTTTACGCGAGATAATCCTCTTCCAGGACCATTTCCACTTCCACTAATCGGATCATTATACACTTATCCAGGCGACGTCGCCCTATGGGGTGTAGAGCTACACAAAAAATATGGAGAACTTTTCGAAGTTTGGTTCGGTGCACAACGCCAGATATTTTTGAACGGTCCTAAACAACTTGAAAAAATGCTCCCACAAAATCCCAAAAATAATTTTATCATACACACGGTAGGAAATAAAGGTTTAGACAAATATGGTGTAATGAATAAAGGAATAGTATTCAATCTCAACTTTGAGGAATGGAGACAGATTCGTAAAAATTTGGATCAGACATTGATGTCATATAGATTCCAGAAAGAAAACATTGTCATGATTCAAAAATTATTTGGTGAGATGACTGAATATTGGCGGGATCTCGGTGAAAATGCACCAGTTGATCTATCAATATGGATTAATCGATTGTTCTCGGATTATATTTTCCTGACAGCCACTGGCATGTCATGTCATTTCTTAACCCAAGAGTTTAATAACCAATGTTCGGGTGCTCAAAAGTTGTCGGTTCAACAAGAGGCAATAGAGTTTTCAACTTCGATTACGAAGCAAAGTCAAACGCACAGAGAAGCTATTCAATTTTTTATTTTGGCTCCGGAATTTGTTTGGCGTTTTGCTTTAAGAGGAATAACTAATAAATATTTGGAAAATCGAGTAAAATTTTATCAGCAACTTGACTCGATAATAGAAAAGCGTCTAGAACAAATAGCAAATGGAAATATTTTAAAATATGATGCTCTTGATTTAATGATTCAAACAGAAATTGATCATCAGAACACATTAGGAACCGAAAGCAAATTGCCGAATCGATCGATAAATGTTGCTAATATTCGTGAAGCGTTGGTAACCGTTATTAATGGCTCAATTGAAACGGTCCGTATTAATATTCACTTAGTTATTAATTTTACTTTCTATAATATCTGCACACTTACTTAAAACACTTTTAATTTAGACCGCTAATGCTTTTTGCTTTATTGTGGAATATATTGGCCGAAATCCGAATGTGGAAAAAAATCTTCTTGAAGAATTGTCCGCTGTACATGGCACAGATCCAAATAGTCCAATAGAGTTTGCAAAACTGGCCAAAATGAAATACACTGAAGCTGTAATTTACGAAAGTAAGTATATTGTCATTTAATATTATTGGATTTCAAAAATGAATAGATGATTCACTTTTTTTTCAGCAATGCGAATTACTAGTTTTACTGCAATGAACAATCGGAGCAACACCCATGCTGATAAAATTGGCAATCTTGTATGGAAATCTGGAACACAATTCATTATCAATTCGGCAGCAATCTGTCATGATCCGAAATTATGGCATGATCCCGAAAAATTTAACCCTGAACGCTTTTTATTAAACCCCAGTGCAAAAGACACATTTTTTGTATTTGGACTCGGACCAAGGACATGTCCTGGTAAACATATTGCTATAGCGAATATCAAAGTCCTTGTGGCGCTGCTTTATCGCAAGTATTCCTTAGAATTGTTGGATAAGGATTTACCAATAAAGCAGAAATTCGTGTTAATTAATAATTGTAAAGGGGCTAAAGTAATTCTTCAGAAAATTTAACTTTTCGTTATATTTAAAACACACTTGTAGTTTCATTGCTAAAAAAGGTCAAATATATTAGCATTTATTTTATTACCATTTTCTATAGAATAGCTTTGAAATTAGTTATATAAATTAGCGGATTTTTCAAAAATTCTTTTTCGATCATTTCAAGTGCCGTTTATTTTCAATCAAAATACCTGTATGGAAAGAACATCATCGCCAAGCAAGCAAATACATGTATTATCATTTTATTTTAGAAAAGCCAAATTCGCGCAACTTTCGTTTTGGTGACGCGTGCATACAAGGTGTTTTGTATATCTATGGTACTTGGCAAGTGGATGCACTGATGAAGATAGTGCAAATCTGTACTGTCATCTCGCTCTTTTAAAAATAGTTAATATTATTTGATAAATCTGCGTTATTAGTATTCAATTTCTAATTCACCTTTCAGTCACTTGCTCTTTTCTTTGCTACCAAAACGTCTTGTATATAATCTTAAACACAATAGCGATATATTGTGCACGAATCCGTCGAGTACAATTATAACAATAATTATATATACAATTTTTTTTGGCATCGACATCGTGTTAGACTTAGGGCTTTTCTATTTATTCAAGTGCATTATTGTAGGATTGAATTTCACCGCCGTCAGATTCGATTGAATGCATGTATTTTTGTTTTAAATCAAAGAATGTCTGCAAAGTGTGGTGGGCAAGTGAAAATAATTATTAAGCAAATCTGTGGATAAAAGATAAAAGAAAATGAGTAAAAGAAGAGAATTTATTTTAAAATTAAACATTTTATAATTATTTTCAATTCTTGTCGAGTTCTTTTAAAACTTTTCATACATGATTATCATTCGTTTTCGTCACATCATCAGTGTTTAAAATTCATTTAAAAATTAATTTGCGCAAAATTTATATGCGCATGATATAATATCAATGCCTCATATTGAATTTAAGATTTAAGTATAAATTTTTTTACTTGCGCAACCAGTCTCCAATCTGCGATGTGCAGGTTGCGCAGGTCAATTTTAAACGTTGCGTCACATGATAATGATTAAAGGTTAACATTAATTATAGGGTTAAGGCATAATTAGAGTGAGTTATGTTATACGAAAAATTGCCTCTCCAACTTTTTTATTAGTGCTCCAAATTATATATAGGTATCTGTTTCTCGCATTTTTCGTTTTCCGGGCTGATCAAACATTACATATCCATCCTTAGCACAGATTTTAGACGTGTAACGATAACGATAATAATTTGTTCTTTTGATATCAACGTTAACTTAACCGGTTCCAAAAGAAAAATTTCTCGACATAACTTTATATCCTCAGAGATCAGACCTTCTGCACCATTTTACTTTCACTACATATCTATCAAATAATCAAAAAATTTTAGAAAGACTTATTATATATAACAGATTGCTAAAAGGATTTTTGAGTTACTCTGTCTTTTAATCTGAATTATATACGTGTACAATTGGTGGTGTTTTGACTAAAACTAACTCAAAATTAATTATCCTAATCTAAAACAGCTCAGGTTATCTATTGCTAGAATTAACAATTGAAAAACTCAGCATAATCTAAGGAATAGTGAGCAGATATCGGTTTAATAAATAAAAAACTTATTTTGTGATAGAAGATAAATTTTACAAAATTGTTATTTAAATTAATAGCTAAGAAAAGCAAAATGGCAAGATAAAAAAGTTCAAGTTTACACGAGATTCTGATGATAATTGCATAGGTTCACAAATCTGTTAATTTGAAGTTGGTTTATTAATTTAATTTTTTTTCAAAATGTTTAAAGAGAACTTTGATGGAATGTTGCATAGATTGTACAAACCTAAAAACAAATTTCTATTTTGCTTGTTACTAAAAAAAATATCCGCGATATTCAAAGAATGCCACAGAATTGGAATTGAGCGATGAGCCAAATTTTCCTATGAAGCAACTTAAAAAATTAATTGAGAGTATGTTAAAGAGAGCGCCATTTATCAGGTGATTTTTGTTTATTATAGAGACATTATACACCCCCATCTGATGATGATAAACAAAACCACCCTAAAGAATCACCTGATAAATGGCGCTTTCCTAAATTAACTGTGTCTTTAGTAATGGAACTAATACTAAATTTTATTTTTATTCTAAAAATTTTCTAGATCGATCTTCAAAAAAAATTTAATTATTCAATAATTACATTGTTAGAGTACAAAAAGTATGATATCGGATCAAAATTTTATACATGTAGTCACAAATAACCTCAATGTTAATCAGATCATACTCCAATTCGAATTGATAAACAAAATCTAAGATAAAACTACGTAACCATAATTATTTTTCATTTCAGCTGACCTAGTAAGACATTCAAAAGCTTTTCTTACATTTCTAATATGCATCTTCCAAATAAAGACCATTCATCAGTATTTGGAAAAGCATAATCTGCTGCTTTTAAAAACCATATTTTCATCTCTATTATATCTATTATATTTCCTTATTATAAGAAACACCAAATCTATTAGAGTTAGAAATAGCTTACAGTGAGGAACAGTATAAGACATCCATTATTAGATGACGCCTTAAAAAGGAAAGATAATATAAAAAATAATTTAACAAAATGATTAAGTTATAATTTGGTTAATCTTTTGAGATATAATTTTGCGAAATTACAATTTTGGCGTTTAAAGAGTTCCGATTGGTCATGTATAAGATCTACAATTCAAAATTGGCGTCATGGCGCAGTATTGAATGTCTTATTAGGGTTGTTAATGAAGCAGCAAGCACCGGATTACTATATAAATTTCTAAATTCACTCCGCTCCCGAACCATAATTATACGTACGTACAGTGCTCAACATATATAATGAGAAAAATATGCCTTTTTTTATTTTTGCATTATAAAAACTGCTTGAAAATATATAAAAATTTACAAATATATACTTTAATATATTGCGAGCAGGTTTCTTAAGACTACTTAATAACATATCTTATTTCTATTATTCTCAAATATTTGAACTTAATTTTGATATCAAAAGTATATATATTTAAATTTTATATTTTTCGATCAATTTTTATGATGTAATAAAAATACTACCGTTTAAATTAATTGACTTAGTGTCATTTATAGTGTACTATTAGGACTTGATCAGATAATTACAATAAGTTATTTTATAAGTAGTCTTAAGTAAACTTGATCGCAATATATGAAACCGTATATCTGCAAATTTTCATATATTATCGAATTTTTTCATAACAAATTAAGGAAAAACAGCATTCTCATTATATATGGCAAGCACTGTACGTATGTAGATGCATAACGATAAGTGTTACATTTGTTTATCTAAATTTTAAAATTTACAGTTAAATGTTTATTTGATATTTATTTCTTTATTAGGCTAAAACGAGATTATAATTCAAGTGCCGTATTTCACTGCATAAAATTTAAACCTTAATTTTTTTTTAGTAAAACCAATTATTTTGCCTGCAAAATGAATAAAACAAAAAATTTGGTTAAATTTAGTTTAAATTTTCTACAGGAGAGGGCACTTATGCGGTAAAATACGGTACATTTGGTAAAGCTCCTAAAATTGTTGCTTTGCGCAAATAACAAGGGTTCTTCTATTCGAAAATCCTATTTTTAGTTTTTTATGATAAAATATCCCGTACTAAATTAAACGAATTTCGACTGCTTGATATTTACCCAGTGCAGAGAAATATTTGATTTATTCCAATTTTGCCGCATATATTACATGCATATAATTATAATAAGTTAACTATAAAATATCAATTTTGTCTCATTGTAAATTCGGCAATGTTAAAAATATAAAATATTCTTTCAAGATTAAGACATTCACAAAAATAAGCATTAACTTATTTTACTCCAAATTATTGAAATTCCAAAACATAGTTATTTACTCCCAAAAATAAGCACTTCCCTCGAAATCTGACTCGAAATATGTTATAAAAGCCGTGCTAATTACAAATCCCACGAGTTAGCGTTTACAATTATAAATTTATTATTTCTAATCTCTTTACCTTTTCTTGTAAAGCCAAGCTTTTTCTAATGTTTGAAGTGAATTTGTATCTTCACTTGCATGAAAACCGTTTCTTGTGAAATTGTTTCAAGCTCAATACAGTTTATGTAATTACTACGGAATTTTTATATATCAATGACATAGCATCAAGTTTTTGACTACTATGGTGCATAAAATCTAAAGTCATCAAACGTTTGTATTTTATAAAATGTATAAACTTCTTTACTAAGAAGTA
>CAJVPL010001401.1:0-14275 GCA_910591945.1 Ambispora gerdemannii | reverse complement strand
TCTCAAAATTATCCAATAAGATTAAATGATAATTTTGACTAATAATTAATGTGAAATTCCATTATACAACAGTATTAAATTTCATTATTAGTTAATAAAAGTTCTTTTTCTTTCTTGATATTTCTATGTTTATCTCATTGTTATCTTAAATTAAATATTTTAATCATAATTTTTTTGATATTTTCTATAAATATCTACTTTATATTGTGTATAAATTTTCTATTTTTGTTATTACAATTAAATTCTTTTATAATCATACTTATTTATAGTTACATTTCTTTATAGTTATCCAATTTGCTTTTCCAAATTTTTAATTAATAAAAATTTTTATATAATTACATTCTTTTTATAATTATTATTATTATTAAATAATTTTTATAATATATGTTAATTATAATAAAAAATTTCCTTTATAGTTATTATCTAATTTGAATAATAATTCATCTAAATAATAAATATATATAATATAATAAATAATATACATAAATATATACATAAATATATATAAATATATATATTAAATAAATATATATATATATATATATATTGTTATTGTTTTAGTTAGTTTTATAATCTTTTAGATATAGATCATGTATTTTTTACATGTTTTGATTAGATAAGAGAATTATTATATTTAATTAAAGATTTTTATATGTTTTAGGTATTTAAAGTTGAGAAAGACTAATTTACTAAAGGTAAGTAATAAAGTGTTCATTTTGTTGAACAGCTAGAATGAGTTCAGAAATCTTTTTTTAATTCAAATAATTTATAATTAAATAATTTTTTTTTATTGATTAACTTTTAATAAAAATATTTTCTTTTTTTATTAAATTTCTAGATAATATTAACTAACTTTGCAGAATAATGACAAGAAATTAATTATGTTAAATAAAAGATATTATTTGTTATAAATAAAATATCTTTAAAAATAAAAGAATACAATTAAGAAAGAATTAATACTTGATTAAAAATCTCTAACTCAAGACTTATAATATGACTCACTTCTAAGAAGATTTTGTTAAAAGAAAATTATAGTCAAAAGACTAATTGTTAAATTGATAAGGATGAAAGAAGATTAAAAGTGATAAAAAATTATTTTTCTAAGCTAAGATATATGTTATATTTATATAAGTTATTATTACTTCAAAGTTTAAAACTATTTTTAATTAATATTATAATTATAAAAAGTGCTTACTTGCTTGATGATTATATATCACTCACTTGCTTAATGATTATATATCACTTGTTTTAATATTAAATATATTTTACTATTAAATTAGATTATATAGATTAATTAACACGTATTTTTTAAACTAATAATAATAATATAAATAAAATATAATTAGTATAAATTATAATTAAAGTAGAATAAAATAATATGAAATTAAAATGAAATAGTATGAAATATAATAAAAATAGAATGAAATAATATGAAATAATTTTAATTTAAATTATAAATATATTTATAAAGAATATATTTATAAAGTTTTAATATATTTTTAAATTAAATTTTTGAGAAAAAACAAAAAAATTTTTTTGTTTCATATTTTATATAAATATTATTATTATTTTATTTCTCTCACATATTATTTTAAAAGTATAGTAATATTTTTTCTAAAGTTTTCTTTTTACTTTTCTATATTTTCTTATATTTTTATTCATTTATATTTTTATCCAATTATTTTATATTATTATTATATTATTTTAACTTAGATTTTATCATTATTCAAATAATTAATTAATTTATAGTATTATTATATTATTTTATATTTAAAATCTTATTGATATTTTATTTTTATTTATTATTATATTAATTTAATTAACAATATATAAATATCTTTCTAATAATTATATAATAATAATTATATATCAATTTATATTTTATTAATTTTTTTTTATAAACTATATATATAAATAATATATAAATTAGCATAATTTAAATTTGCAATACAGTTAAACCTCTCAATAATTATACTTGTTTATAATATATTTAGATAATAGATTAATATTTATAATATAATAAATAAACATGCATAAATATATATACAAATATATATAAATATATATATCAAATAAATATATACATATTAAAATTAAATTAAATAATTAGTTAATAAATAATTAATTAATAAATGATGATTATAAAAGAGTTTTTTTATTAATAAAAATTTGATCAATATACAAATAGTAATTATAGAGATTTTATAATATTATTTTTATATTCTAAAATCAAAGCTATAAATAATACTAAAAAAGTTCTGTAATAATCAAAGCACTTTATAAAGAAATTTATATATATAATAAACAATATATGAATATCATACATTAAAAAATATCTAACTTTTTTAATACTAAATATTATAAATTATTTTTTCATTTTATTATATTGTTATATAATAAAATTTCATATTAATTATTAGTTAAAATTATATTTAATCTTATTGAATAATTTTAAAAATATATATTTATATTTTAATTAGTTAAAATTTTTATATTTATATCTTGTATTATATTATTTATATTATTATTTATATTATTATTTGTATTATATTTATATTATTATTTATAAATAATATATTGATTATTTATTTAGATTATATTAGATAATTTATATTTATATTAGATTACAAGACAAGCAAATAAGTGAGTGATCAAGCAAGTGAATAAGCAATTTTCTTGTAAATATCATTGCTAGTTTAATTTAACAATTTTATATAAAAGAAGTATGTATTTTAGCTTAGAAAAATTAGTTATTCAGTTAATTAATCAAGTAATAATTCAAAAATAAATTCCTTTGATAATAATACCCTTTTGTAATTAATATATTTAGAATATTAAAATATTTCTTTTATTATTTAAAGTTTTAAAATTTTGATATAATCTTTTATATATTTGTGATATTATATTTATAATCTCTTACATATTTGTAATATTATATTGATAATCTCTTATATATTTGTAATGTTATATTTATAATTTGACCTTTTATATATTTGTAATGTCATATTGTTAAAATAATTTAATAAATTATATTCATAATATTTTACTGTCTATAAATTATCATCATAATTATCTTATTAATTAAATATATATTAAATTATAAGAATATTTCTTAAGTCACTTTTTAGCTGACTAGTAATTTAATGAATATGAGTTATTATCTTTATTTTATCTCTTCTATTTGACTTGAAACACATGTTGAGCACATAAAAAGATATAATATATTTGAAATTCAAGTAAAACAGTGACAATAAATTATTATATATATAAGTTATTATTGTTTTAGTTTTATTTATTTTTAGTACTTATAATAGATTATTAAATTTTTTTTAATTTATTTATATAGTAACAATCAAAAATAATGCTATAACATCAAATTTTATTAATAAAACATGAATTTTATTTTTGATAAAAGTTTTCAATTTTATTAATAAATATTTTTTATTTTTATATGAAATAATTATTGAAGAATTAGATATTTATAAGGAAAACTCTAGCTTAATTACTCAACAACATACTTTTGTATTTACATATCAAATGTGCTAGTGAGACAAAATAAATAACTCATTATATATAAGAAAAAATTTGAGATTGCTTTAATATTATACAAATGAAAGATATATAATGAAAATTTTGGAAAAACTTTTGAGAATTTGATGAAACCAATGATTAAGATAGTGGATGAGTGTCAAAATGATTTGCAAGCTCATAGTCAGCAGGATACTTGAAGTTTAAAAGATGAAAGACTTGCATTTTGATTGTGCTAATTTTGCACTTTAAAGAAAGTTCAAAGACAAATGTAATTATGATAGGTAAATATTTGCTATCACGGATCACTTCAAAATGTTTATCCGTTATGACACTTTACGAGCTGCTAGTTAGGATGCTAGAAGGAGCCACTGACAATTACATTGTTCAAACAATTCTAAAGCAATAATTTTAACTTTGTATTGTTTACTTTAAATAATAATAAAATAAATTCACAAAAACGGTATAATGATATATGACACAAGGTTCGAATATTCGGGTGGTTCGGATTCAAGTGATCCGAACAATTTTTTTGCCGTGGCTAGAGCACAAGATCATAATTTATGACATCATTATAAAATATGACTCATTGAAAGAACTCCCATAAATCACATAAAAAAATGGTCTGATCTCGTGACCAGTAACTTAATACACGGCGAAAAAAGTGTCGATCACGTGATTACAATTACACCAACCATCCTTAAATATAATGCATAATATTAAGTTAGGGTTAAAATTATTGTATATCAAACGGGAACATAACATATAGCAAATTTCATAAAGAACATTTTTTGTTAGAACATCATCAATGATTGTATCATAGGTAAAATTTCAAGTTTTCAAAAAGTGTCGTTATAATTGTTGCGTTACACGTTGAGCTTGCGATTTAATTGGTGCATGCTTTTAAGAGGATGTCGGATGGTCGGCATTGGGATCGGAATCACGTGATCGACACTTTTTTTCGCCGTGGCTAGGCTACCTGTAACTATCTATGCTAGTGACCTAGGCCATAATTTTTTTTTGATAATTATTAAATTTTTTTAGAAAAATATTGCATCAAACGTTCCGTGGTATGCAATCGTCTTCTCTCCTAAAACTACTCGCTCTTCATCTTCACTCTCGCCGTCTTGTTCATCATCACGAACAACCAACCCATCTACAACCCAATTGATCAAATTCACCACCTTTTCGCTCCACCTCGTACTGCTTATTTTAATTTTTTGTTTAGGTGGAGCTTCTATTTGTTTAATCAATAAAAAATTAATTAATGCAAAATAAAACAAACTGGTAGAAACAATTTGAGATTCTCATTTATTACCTTCATCCACACCTTCTTCATTACGTGCATCCACGGAACGTTTCTTCCCAACTTTGGGCACACTTACGGTTGGGATTTTTGAACTCGATACAATAATTGATTTTTGAGTAGTAGCTTTTGAAGCTGTGAATTTACCGTTTAAGAAAACTCTGTACTCTGCAATTGCTTTGTTGATCAAACTTTTATTTTCATCTAAATTCCAAAATACATTATTTTCTGTACTTTTAACGAATATTGATTCTTTCTTGCATTTTTGGTAAAGATTTAATTCACGATTGATAGTATTCCTTGGTGTTTTGCCTCTATGTGTGTTTATATAATTAAGTTCATTATAATATGAGGATTATAATAAAGCAATCATGATTATTTAATAATTACAAAATCGGTACAAATGCAAAGGCAATCGCTTAACGTGTAAACGATCAAGTGACATACCCCAAGGTAGCCAAATTAAACGCGCGGATATATTCAGCAATCTCTAAATCTTGAGTCGGCGCATTCTCTCTTAAAATAAGAGCTTTTACGATTCCGGGAAATAGTTGCTTACTTGTCCTACCGATATTTTGATATGCTGACTCAATATTATTTTTCTTGTAAATTTCATGGACTTTGGCAATATTGTCCGATGGGATTTTATTCTTTATTCGTTTCAGGCTGTTCATTTTTAAGATAACGAAAATAATAACCAAATGTTCACGTTTCCTTTGGGTAGCAGAACGTTTCTGTTATGTGTGAAATGGATAGTTAGTCGAAGCTTTTGTTGGTTTGTAAGTGCTTTCTTGTGTACTCTATAGCTAGCGCTAAGATAAGGTCGTAAATAAACTACAACGTGACTATGCAATATATACGGATTAATGAATTGGGCTTTTTCTGATCGCAACACATGATCCAAGAATATAATGTTCTATCGAACAAATCCTATCGTTGTACAAATTGACTATCGCTATCCTTTTTTGTTCAGTCTTTGATTTAACCTTTATGTTATTATCACATAAAAATTTTTAACAAGAACGCTAAACGAATATATTTAAAGATTTGAGAAAAAAGTCTAGATCTTTGTGCATGTTTATCTTTTTTTTTAGTAAAGAAAACCCAATTGGTCACTTGTTTTTATCATCACGAGATAGATGATACTGATACCGTGTGCACTTATCATATACTTACGTAATAGGCATTTAAGCAACAGTATCAATGTTCTATGAATATTGTCATCTAAAGTACCAAAGGTGAAATCATGAATTATCCCATAGAAATTTCAGCAAAGAACAAATAATCAACTCGTCAGAGAGCCTTGTTTGTTAGTATCATTATCAACTTTATCCCTGCAAGAAAAACTTATGGGCGCCTTGATATTGAAAAAATTCATTATCAACTACGAGTAATTACTTGATGAATTCGTGTATTTAATACTCACAATTAGTGAACTAGAAACAGTGGGCTTGTAGAGAGGTTCAGCCCTATTATAATAGGTGTTCTACTAAATTAGGGTTAGGGCTGGGAGATAGGCTGAAGGTAAACACGTGAAGCATTCATTACCTGAGACAGGCTGTGATCTGAAGCATAACATTTATAACGTTGTGTTTTCAGTATTTTTTGCTGTGTTTGTCTTAGACAGGAGAAGCTCTTGAGAAGATCTTTGATTGCAGGTTACCAAACGTATAGTCTATCTTCAAGAAAGTGATTAATATACAAGAAGAAGTTGTAAAATTAAAGGATTGAATGATGTCTCGGTGGTGATTAACTTACTGTCATACTATGGTACATTTTCATTGTATCTCCGTGGATATTAATGTACACTTGCCGTACACTACCATAGTTTGGTGAATCTTTACCAAATGCCGTCGTCCTCCTCCTCGGAGCCATGCGATGGTGAAAATAGGAAGATGTGCTTATATAAGGGACGCTTGTAATCATATCATATACCGATATCACTTTTATCTAGGCAAAAAGTTCGCAGACTAAATAATGTCTTTATGTCGGTACATTGTGTTCGGGTTTAATGTCTGTTGCGAAAATTAGTGTTCTCCCTAAATTTTGACATGACTTTTCATTCGCCGGGTGATGCTGGCAAGGTTAACCGATGTAGACGAAATTAAGACGTGAGATAGATAACTACGATCCTTTTGTTGTTAAATACAATGAAATGATAATATACGATATTTAGACTCTCGCGTGGTTCTTTACTCGACCGAATAGATAGAATCACATAAATCTTTTTCGAAGCTTCAACTTTATAAATGTCCTTTTCGATTATCATTATTATAAAAATTATTGTCTTGAAATGCGGGTAAAGACTTTCTCCCGTATCAGCAAAGCCTGAATCAAAATAAACTAATCAATGTTCTTGAATCGTACAGAATGTATCCATCAACAACAATGACCTTTAAGTACTGAATGAATCCAATCAAGTTACAAAAATAAACAATAGCGATGTCCTTTACAATCTTCTATATAAACTACTGCAGCAAACAACAGTGACAACAACAATTTCTTGTCGTCAGGTATATTGCTAACGATGTTCTTTCGCGTCTTAGTTGTCTAACCCCCGGAAGTGGCTCAATTAACGTAAGGGAAATGTTGTTGATTGTTGATAATTTTAATTAATTTGTTGTTGTTATTGAAAAAGTTGTGTTGTGCCAGTGAAACTCTGCATCCAAGATAGTCAACGAAGAGAAGCGTGTAAACGCCACAGTCGAAATCATTTGGCTTGCGGGATATCTTCAATACCACAAGTCCTCTACGCAATCGTATTAATTACGCGTATGTCCGTAAGAAGTTGACGATGCTCTGATTTTTTTTCGATAAGAGGAGTAGAAAAAAATGGTCAATCAAAACAAAATTCGCGTAAATACTGTAATTAAAAATAGGCAAAAAAATAAAACCATCGCCTCGAATCATCTGATAGTAAGTGCCCAGTAACTATCGGCACCGCCACCTTCTTCTTCTCAGAAAGATTGTACACCTAGTAATCTAGAACAAAGAAAAAACAGATAATTAAAAACAAAAATTGAACAAATTTGTAATTATTACTAGATGTTACCTAACTTTCTCTCATCTATTTGCCAATATTAATGTTGGACAGAAAGTTCGAACTACGCATGAAAAATTATAATCTCATCAAAGTAAAATTTTTAACTAATTCGATCTTTCCGCTGCTGTGATAACTCACAAGAGAATACGTATGTTGATGATCTGGAGCTGTATATTATCAGATTTAAGTCGTTTCTGCGACCTGTCCTAATCATTACTATTAGTTTCTCCGATGATTGTTAACCGCTTAGCTGTAATGTCTGTTCTCTCCTCATTTTCTGCTTCTAGGCGCTCCAAAGTAGTCACAGAAAATGCCGACGTAGTTACAGGAGTAGATGCTCTGGTCTGGCTATTCTTGTAGTTAATTAGTTGTAGTAGTAGATAGTCACTATGAAACCTCTTCTGGTTCCTTTGTTATATCTCAAGCTGATATCATTTCCTTCATTACACAAAAGAAGACGCAAATACGGACACAGATTTCTTGTAATTACGAGTAGTTGCTTTTTTTTTAGTAGGTAGATGTTTCTCTACTCTTCTAACTTTTTTCTTATTGTTTCTCGCGATGGTTAAAGCTGAGATAATAACATAGGACTATCGTGGGCAAAATTATATTATGACTTATAATACGTATTGTCTTTCCCATTTTGTAACCTTACTTAGTATATGCAACACGGCATCTGATACATAGCGAATAATACAGCAAGGGCAGTGTACATTTATAATCTAACCCACAGGAAATTATAATAGATAATTTACTGATTATTTATTGAATGGCTTTACTAAAAAAATACATCGATTTTTCATCGGACTTCTGATTACTTCTAATACTACTTGGAAAAAATCTTGTTCAGCTATGCAACCATCGCAATTTATCACTGTAATTTGGGTGAGCAACGCAATATATGATCTATATGTCAAAACGTTTACATATAACACTGTATTCGCTATCCTAGATATTAATCAAGCACACTAGATACAGTGTGACGAGGGATAGATAAAAAATTGGAGGCGTGTCTTGATATAGATCCACAAAGAAAACGGAGATTAGAGTGAGAACTAAATGCAGAGTGCTGCTGTTAATTTGATGTTTTTGCAGGGTTAGTAATCCACTTTCTTAATAACCTCCGTTTTTTTGAATAATGTTAAGTATTAAGCTTGCGTAATTTTGCCTTATTTTGAGGATTAGAATGCGTAATGATCTTGGTCCGTTTGAACAGGGTTAAAAATTCATTTGCTGTAGTCATACATTTTTTTAAATACAGTCAGGGCCCAATTGCGATTTAATGAAATCGCGTTTAATTTAGCATTTCAACGATATCTTGAAATTTAATTGCCGACACATCGGTAAATCGAGCCATGACTGTAACTTTGGTATATATCAGACCCTAGCCATGGCAAAAAAATGTCCTGATCATGTGACTTTAAGGAGTAAACCAATCAAATCGCAAGATCAATGTGTAAAGAAAAAATTCAAAATAAAAACAACTGCTTATTTTTGAAACATAGCTTGTATCTAGAAATTTTGCCTATGAAACTACTATTTATGTTTTAACAAAAAATGTTCCTTGCGAAATTTTACTATATATTTGTATGTGCAATATAACTCTAACTCTAACCGAAACGTTATTAATATTTTCATATCTTGCGATTTGATTGGTTTACCGTTACCCCTTAAAATTACATGACCCGGACATTTTTTGCCATAGCTACGGTACTCTCCCGACAACCACAATCCCGACAATACATAAGCCCAACAAACGAACTCCCGAATGAACAGCATACCGAAAGCACGAAATCCCGAATGAACAGCATACCGATACCGAATGCACGAAATCACGCATTTACTAATCCCCCAGGTTTCTGATTGGTCGAGGATATTAAAGGTTAATTTTAGCGTTGGGTTAGGGTTAGGGTTGAGGATAAGGTTATATGTAAAATTTCCTCCCCGAAATTTTTGATTAGAGCTTCAAGCCAATTTTAGGCATTCGTTTTCCGTATATTTCACATTTTAAATTTTTTGTGTTGGATTTGTTTTGCCGGTCTGATCAAAAATCTATGCATTTTTATTGGTTAATCTAGAAAACCCGGTGTGCAGTCAACCAATCAGCGATAGAAATTATCAGAAACCTGGAGTGAATTAGTAAATGCGTGATTTCGTGTATTCGGGATGCCGTCCTTTCGGGATTTCGTTCATTCGGTATGCTATTCATTCGAGATTTTGTCGGGTTTATGGCTTCTCGGGATTATGGTTTTCGGGATGTCGTACCAGATCCGTTTGATTGCTGATTCTTTCTAGTATTGTATTATGTTTATCCCGAAGGTTCGAATCTCTGCTAGGAGCGTTAATTCAACTATTTATTTACTAACAGAGATTTGAACCTTCAGGTTCTTAAATCTCGATAAATTTTAAGCCAATTTTTGTGAAAATCGGTACATAAGCGGATTTTGTAGAATATAACATTTTTAAATAGTAGTCCAAATTTGGATCCGTCATAGAAAAAGTTTTCAATGTGAGAAATTACTAATTGAAATTTTGAGTTTAAATTACCCAGTTTTACAAAATTGACTAAAATAATCTGTAGTTAAAATATTTTTTAAAAAAATATTATAGGTATTGTGGTTCAAAATGAGTATTTTTTATTTTGTTTGAACTGATATTGACAAAGATAAAAATTTTTGATCGCGTGTTCCTTGTGTATATCCTTTGGTTGGATCCTGTTTAAAGAGCAATTTGGTTGTATGAACCAGGAAAATTGTGTTGTGATTCAAAGAAATTACATCGGTAAACGAGGTGCATGCAAGTTGATTTTATTGTTTTCGAACTAAGTTTTGAAACATAGCGATAGATTCTACTGCTCTAAAGTACAGTAAAGCCGCCGTTGTTGAATATTATCGTTATGGAATAAGTAAGGACCTAGTTACAAACGAATACGTACTCGGATATTAATTTCAACACAAAAAAATCGAAAATACATTATAAAGAGGAATTCATGCATCACCTGGAAGCATATTGATACATGCTAATAATGCCTACTTACCCAGCTAATTTGAATAAATCTAATCAATTTGGCAAAATATTTGAAATGTGAGTGCTTATTTCAGAACAGTACGGTATACTAAAAGAAAAATCGAATATTATAATGGAGGTAATTTATTTAATATTGACTAATATTACAGTAAATAAAACTGGCGTTTTGATCTATGCAATCGAAACTATAATTTTATTTTTGCCCATAAATGAGCATATTAAAATACAAATAAAAATACAAAAATTACGAAAACTATTACTGAAAAAAACTTTAACTGCTCTCAATAAATCATAACACCAAGAACCGACGCAATAATCGCTCCCAACTATGCATCTCTTGCCTTATCGACGCAATCTCTATCTGAGAATCAGTGATACGCTCTGAAACATCTGTTTGCTGTGCATCGGAAGGCGGTGCAGAAGAATTTTCTTCGTCAACAGCTTCATCAAATACGGTTACAAAAGGATTATTATTCGGATTTCGTGCATCATTGTCTCCGGATGAAGGCTGTTGATTTGGATTTCTTCTGCTATGTACTTCGTCGTCGCGTATTCTGCGAAAACCGGTTCGGTCATTTGATGCTATAGTTCTGGGCGGTGTAATATTCTGTGTAGATTCAATTATCCGACCAAGCATTATCCCGCCTTCTTCACTTCCTAGATGTAAGGGGTGCCCAGCTTCTGCAGTATGAAATACGTATTTTTGCATTACACCGTAAGGATCAAGCCGATTTTTGCCAAAAAAGAATTGATAGATTGCAACAACCACAACAAAAGAGCTGCTTAGAGCTGGTAAAAGGTCTAAGAAATCGAAACTTGGTTTCTCGCGATAGACTGATATCACGTATCCATTTTTATTTGGGTGGAATGCTGGTCTTTTGAAAAATTATAATTAATGTTTTTGTCTTTGTATTTTTAAAATAAGAATTAATGTTGAACCTCAAATTGATCTCGCCCCATTTATTTGTTTCGTTTTTGAAACTTTGTGCATGTCTTTTTATCGTCGTCGCATCATAGACTATTTGAATTACACCATTCTATCAAAAAAAATGAAAATTACTAATTTGATATTTACTTAGCAAAAAAGTTAAACCACAAATATTAATTACTCTTTGAAAAAACTCTTTTCTCGATAAGGTAACAGACATTTTCGCAGGTAAATTAAGGTACTCTACACGTGCCAATCTCGCGTCCTCGCCAAGCCATGACCAGTAGATGCCAAAATAAACTATCAACAATGAATTAACAATATATATAATTTTGTTGCTTCAAATGAATAAGTAGAATAGTTACCCCATCGATTCAAATGTGAGGCTTTTGTGGTCGTTTCATTCGAGTATATTTGAACAGTCAATTCTTCGAATTTTTTTGGTCGAAATTGAAAAGAGTCTGGAGGAACGAAAACAAAACAATCTTTTGCGTTCGAATACCACTCTAATAAACATTTGATAGAGCAAAAAAGATGTGTGATGAGCTATGATAACACAAACTTCTTTTTTTTCATTAAATTACATTTCTAACCTTCACCGACAGCATCAGGGTAAACATTCTGAAACAAAGTCAACGGAGCCTTCTTCCACCACCTTACATCACATTCTTGCTTCGTTTCATCACCCCACAATCCATACGCACATTTTGGTCTAGCATTAATATTCGGTCCGCAAACGACAAGACCAGGAATATGAAAGGCGTTCTGTACTCGTTCACTCGATTCGATAAACGGACGTTTATTTGCCGTAGTAAATTTGTGAATATTCAAGTAATATAAATAGATGAGGAACCCGAATAGCAGGAGTAATGTCAAAATTCGAATTCGTTGCTCCCACTTTGTGCTTGTTTGTGGTGCTTTAAATGGATTTCGCATATTTTTGACGAATTCAATTTTTTTTGTTTTGAAGTTTGGGGAGGTATTTTTTTTTTAGAAATGCACAGGCAGGTGTTGTTGTAATGAATATAAATAATAGGGATAAAGTATTTTGATCACTGATTTTGAAGGATCGATGTGATTGATTTGATTTTATAATGTACAGATAGTAAAAATAAGAGGCTTTTCGATGCCAAGTACATATGCTTGTTTATTTTCATGAATCGAATCGATAGCAACTTATAGTGACTGAAAAACAAGTCAGTCGCATACATTATAGAATACGATCTCATTCAAATTCCCTCCTCAAAAAACGCTACTGCACTCATCTTCGGTTAGGAGATAGTAAAAAGTATTTTGTCAAAGTAACAATCATTAAATTAATTACTTGATTTATTAATACTAGCTTCATAAATTTTCTCTTGCTAAAATATCCCTATTTAATAATAGAGTTTTTTTAAGGGAGTATTTGAAATAGTGTGATTGAATCCAGATATGTTAAATCTTCCCTATGTATTTTATCTTGAAGCGTAAATTAATAAAATATATCGCATCGAAATTGATCGTTTAACGATAATGCCCCACCAAAATTACCACCAAACACCCAGACAACGTAGACATAGTCAAAATCACAGTCATCATCATACCACGCTTAGCAGGAAATTGACCATGCGTCATCACATTCTGCGCGATAAAGAACCGTATGATGCCAAGCACTAGAAAGAGTATTCCGAGCAGTAAAAAACATATTCCCAGTGGTTTTCCGAACTTGTTTTCTTTTAGCCGGAATAGTTGGGTTGTTGCTGTTTTATTTGTTGCGATGGTCAAAAAATGGTTTAATTTTGGTGGATTTTTCGAGTTTTGAGATATGCTTACCGATTCCTATTCCAATGAATGAAAGTGATTTGCGTAACCGTGCTAGAAATATTCTTTTGTTTACTATAAAGATAAAGAAAAATTATCAGATTAGAATTCATCATACGTAACAGAAAAATCTATAGCTATGATTGCATTATAAGAAATAAACGTATTCTAATGACATTGCTGTAATTTATTCATAATTTTCTCCTCGCTTGCAAGACCTGGACCAAAATACATTTGTTAATATAATTTTGGTTTATTGGAATTTGAGTTTTTCTCAAATTTCTTATATTTTCATAGATATTACCAAAAAATAACTTGTCTAAAGAATCTCTGGTGAAACAAGCTTTCTGGAAAATAGTTAGCCTCTATTTTCGGGACTATTGCGAACGTCCTCAGTCAACCAATTTCTATTATAGAAATTCCGTTGTGGTTGAAGATATCCTCTTTTTATCGGTATATATCGGTGTACAGTACGTTTTTGTGCTCGGGCGTAAATTAATTATCGTTATTCAAAATTTGTTTCACATGGTGTCTATTTTTGATTGGTTATCGTTATTGCAATACATATTAACATTAACATTAACATTAACATTAACATTAACATTAACATTAACATTAACATTAACATTAACATTAACATTAA